>CALNHX010005458.1:0-106558 GCA_940337035.1 Agriotes lineatus
TCATCTGTCAACTGTCATCTGTCACCTGTCATCTGTCATCTTTCAACTGTCATCTGTCACCTGTCATCTGTCATCTTTCAACTGTCATCTGTCATCTTTCAACTGTCATCTGTCATCTGTCAACTGTCATCTGTCACCTGTCATCTGTCAACTGCCATCTGTCACCTGTCATCTGTCATCTTTCAACTGTCATCTGTCATCTGTCAACTGTCATCTGTCACCTGTCATCTGCCAACTGCCATCTGTCACCTGTCATCTGTCATCTTTCAACTGTCATCTGTCATCTGTCAACTGTCATCTGTCAACTGTCATCTGTCAACTGTCACTGTCAACTGTCATCTGTCACCTGTCATCTGTCACCTGTCACCTGTCATCTGTCATCTGTCAACTGTCATCTGTCACCTGTCATCTGTCATCTGTCAACTGTCATCTGTCATCTGTCAACTGTCATCTGTCACCTGTCATCTGTCATCTGACAACTGTCATCTGTCACCTGTCATCTGTCATCTGTCATCTGTCAACTGTCATCTGTCAATTGCCATCTGTCACCTGTCATCTGTCATCTTTCAACTGTCATCTGTCATCTGTCAACTGTCATCTGTCAACTGTCATCTGTCACCTGTCATCTGTCACCTGTCACCTGTTATCTGTCATCTGTCAACTGTCATCTGTCACCTGTCATCTGTCATCTTTCAACTGTCATCTGTCATCTGTCAACTGTCATCTGTCACCTGTCATCTGTCATCTGTCAACTGTCATTTGTCACCTGTCATCTGTCAACTGTCACCTGTCATCTGTCAACTGTCAACTGTCATCTGTAACCTGTCATCTGTCAACTGTCATATGTCACCTGTCATCTGTCATCTGTCACCTGTCATCTGTCAACTGTCATCTGTCATCTGTCACCTGTCATCTGTCACCTGTCATCTGTCAACTGTCATCTGTCAAATGTCATCTGTCAACTGTCATCTGTCATCTGTCACTGTTATTTGTCAACTGTCATCAGTCATCTATCAACTGTCATGTGTCACCTGTCATGTGTCATCTGTCACCTGTCACCGGCCACCTGTCTACTGTCACCTGTCGTCTGTCACCTGTCATCTGTCATCTTTCAACTGTCATCTGTCATCTGTCAACTGTCATCTGTCATCTCTCAACTTTCACTTGTCATCTGTCAACTGTCATCTGTCACCTGTCATCTGTCAACTGTTATCTTTCAACTGTCATCTGTCCCCTGTCATCTGTCAACTGCCATCTGTCACCTGTCATCTGTCATCTGTCAACTGTCATCTGTCAACTGTCATCTGTCACCTGTCATCTGTCACCTGTCACCTGTCATCTGTCATTTGTCACCTGTCATCTGTCACCTGTCACCTGTCATCTGTCATCTGTCAACTGTCATCTGTCAACCGTCATCTGTCATCTTTCAACTGTCATCTGTCATCTGTCAACTGTCATCTGTCACCTGTCATCTGTCATCTGTCAACTGTCATCTGTCACCTGTCATCTGTCAACTGCCAATTGTCATCTGTCAACTGTCAACTGTCATCTGTCACCTGTCATCTGTCAACTGTCATATGTCAACTGTCATCTGTCATCTGTCAACAGTCATCTGTCACCTGTCATCTGTCAACTGTCATCTGTCATCTGTTACCTGTCATCTGTCAACTGTCATCTGTCACCTGTCATCTATCAACTGTCATCTGTCATCTGTCACCTGTTATTTGTCAACTGTCTTCAGTCATCTATCAACTGTCATGTGTCACCTGTCATCTGTCATCTGTCACCTGTCATTTGTCAACTGTCAACTGTCATCTGTCACCTGTCATTTGTCATTTGTCATCTGTCTACCGTCATCTATCATCTGTCATCTGTCATCTATCAACTATCATCTATCAACTTTCATCTGTCACCTGTCACCTGTCATCTGTCATCTGTTAACTGTCATCTGTCACCTGTCATCTGTCATTTTTCAACTGTCATCTGTCACCTGTTATCTGTCATCTATCAACTATCATCTATCAACTTTTATCTGTCACCTGTCACCTGTCATCTGTCATCTGTTAACTGTCATCTGTCACCTTTCATCTGTCATCTTTCAACTGTCATCTGTCACCTGTCATCTGTCATCTATCAACTATCATCTATCAACTTTTATCTGTCACCTGTCACCTGTCATCTGTCATCTGTTAACTGTCATCTGTCACCTGTCATCTGTCATCTTTCAACTGTCATCTGTCATCTGTCAACTGTCATATGTCACCTGTCATCTGTCAACTGCCATCTGTCAACTGTTATCTGTCACCTGTCATCTGTCATCTCTCAACTGCCATCTGTCACCTGTCATCTGACTTCTTTCAACTGTCATCTGTCATCTGTCAACTGTCATCTGTCAACTGTCATCTGTCACCTGTCATCTGTCATCTGTCAACTGTCATCAGTCACCTGTCATCTATCAACTGTCATCTGACACCTGTCATCTGCCACCTGTCATCTGTCATCTATCAACTATCATCTATCAACTGTCATCTGTCACCTGTCACCTGTCATCTGTCATCTGTCAACTGTCATCTGTCATCTGTCATCTTTCAACTGTCATCTGTCATCTGTCAACTGTCATCTGTCACCTGTCATCTTTCAACTGTCATCTGTCATCTGTCAACTGTCATTTGTCAACTGTCATCTGGCACCTGTCATCTGTCACCTGTCATCTGTCATCTGTCAACTGTCATCTGTCATCTGTCATCTTTCAACTGTCATCTGTCATCTGTCAACTGTCATCTGTCAACTGTCATCTGTCACCGGTCATCTGTCAACTGCCATCTGTCACCTGTCATCTGTCATCTTTCAACTGTCATCTGTCATCTGTCAACTGTCATCTGTCACCTGTCATCTGTCAACTGCCATCTGTCACCTGTCATCTGTCATCTTTCAACTGTCATCTGTCATCTGTCAACTGTCATCTGTCACCTGTCATCTGTCAACTGCCATCTGTCACCTGTCATCTGTCATCTTTCAACTGTCATCTGTCATCTGTCAACTGTCATCTGTCAACTGTCATCTGTCAACTGTCATCTGTCAACTGTCACTGTCAACTGTCATCTGTCACCTGTCATCTGTCACCTGTCACCTGTCATCTGTCATCTGTCAACTGTCATCTGTCACCTGTCATCTGTCATCTTTCAACTGTCATCTGTCATCTGTCAACTGTCATCTGTCACCTGTCATCTGTCATCTGTCAACTGTCATCTGTCACCTGTCATCTGTCAACTGTCATCTGTCAACTGTCAACTGTCATCTGTCACCTGTCATCTGTCAACTGTCATATGTCACCTGTTATCTGTCATCTGTCACCTGTCACCGGCCACCTGTCTACTGTCACCAGTCATCTGTCACCTGTCATCTGTCATCTTTCAACTGTCATCTGTCATCTGTCAACTGTCATCTGTCATTTCTCAACTGTCACCTGTCATCTGTCAACTGTCATCTGTCACCTGTCATCTGTCAACTGTCAACTGTCATCTGTCACCTGTCATATGTCATCTTTCAACTGTCATCTGTCATCTGTCAACTGTCAACTGTCAACTGTCATCTGTCATCTTTTAACTGTCATCTGTCATCTGTCAACTGTCACCTGTCATCTGTCAACTGTCATCTGTCATCTGTCATCTGTCAATTGCCATCTGTCCCCTGTCATCTGTCATCTTTCAACTGTCATCTGTCATCTGTCAACTGTCATCTGTCAACTGTCATCTGTCACCTGTCATCTGTCTCCTGTCACCTGTCATCTGTCATCTGTCAACTGTCATCTGTCACCTGTCATCTGTCATCTTTCAACTGTCATCTGTCATCTGTCAACTGTCATCTGTCACCTGTCATCTGTCATCTGTCAACTGTCATTTGTCACCTGTCATCTGTCAACTGTCACCTGTCATCTGTCAACTGTAAACTGTCATCTGTCACCTTTCATCTGTCAACTGTCATCTGTCATCTGTCACCTGTCACCTGTCATCTGTCATCTGTCAACTGTCATATGTCACCTGTCATCTGTCATCTGTCAACTGTCATCTGTCACCTGTCATCTGTCAACTGTCATCTGTCATCTGTCACCTGTCATCTGTCAACTGTCATCTGTCACCTGTCATCTGTCAACTGTCATCTGTCATCTGTCACCTGTTATTTGTCAACTGTCATCAGTCATCTATCAACTGTCATGTGTCACCTGTCATGTGTCATCTGTCACCTGTCACCGGCCACCTGTCTACTGTCACCTGTCATCTGTCACCTGTCATTTGTCATCTTTCAACTGTCATCTGTCATCTGTCAACTGTCATCTGTCATCTGTCAACTGTCATCTGTCATCTGTCAACTGTCATCTCTCATCTGTCAACTGCCATCTGTCACCTGTCATCTGTCATCTTTTAACTGTCATCTGTCATCTGTCAACTGTTATCTGTCAACTGTCACCTGTCACCTGTCACCTGTCATCTGTCATCTGTCAACTGTCATCTGTCACCTGTCATCTGCCATCTTTCAACTGTCATCTGTCAACTGTCATCTGTTACCTGTCATCTGTCATCTGTCAACTGTCATCTGTCACATGTCATCTGTCAACTGTCACCTGTCATCTGTCAACTGTCAACTTTCATGTGTCACCTGTCATCTGTCATCTTTCAACTGTCATCTGTTACCTGTCATCTGTCATCTGTCACCTGTCATCTGTCATCTTTCAACTGTCATCTGTCACCTGTCATCTGTCAACAGTCATATGTCACCTGTCATCTGTCATCTGTCAACTGTCATCTGTCACCTTTCATCTGTCAACTGTCATCTGTCATCTGTCACCTGTCATCTGTCAACTGTCATCTGTCACCTGTCATCTGTCAACTGTCATCTGTCATCTGTCACCTGTTATTTGTCAACTGTCATCAGTCATCTATCAACTGTCATGTGTCACCTGTCATCTGTCATCTGTCACCTGTCACCGGCCACCTGTCTACTGTCACCTGTCGTCTGTCACCTGTCATCTGTCATCTTTCAACTGTCATCTGTCATCTGTCAACTGTCATCTGTCATCTCTCAACCTTCACTTGTCATCTGTCAACTGTCATCTGTCACCTGTCATCTGTCAACTGTCATCTTTCAACTGTCATCTGTCACCTGTCATCTGTCAACTGCCATCTGTCACCTGTCATCTGTCATCTGTCAACTGTCATCTGTCAACTGTCATCTGTCACCTGTCATCTGTCACCTGTCACCTGTCATCTGTCATCTGTCACCAGTCATCTGTCACCTGTCACCTGTCATCTGTCATCTGTCAACTGTCATCTGTCAACCGTCATCTGTCATCTTTCAACTGTCATCTGTCATCTGTCATCTGTCATCTGTCACCTGTCATCTGTCATCTGTCAACTGTCATCTGTCACCTGTCATCTGTCAACTGTCACCTGTCATCTGTCAACTGTCAACTGTCATCTGTCACCTGTCATCTGTCAACTGTCATATGTCACCTGTCATCTGTCATCTGTCAACTGTCATCTGTCACCTGTCATCTGTCAACTGTCATCTGTCACCTGTCATTTGTCATCTTTCAACTGTCATCTGTCATCTGTCAACTGTCAACTGTTATCTGTCAACTGTCACCTGTCACCTGTCACCTGTCATCTGTCATCTGTCAACTGTCATCTGTCACCTGTCATCTGTCATCTTTCAACTGTCATCTGTCAACTGTCATCTGTTACCTGTCATCTGTCATCTGTCAACTGTCATCTGTCACATGTCATCTGTCAACTGTCACCTGTCATCTGTCAACTGTCAACTTTCATGTGTCACCTGTCATCTGTCATCTTTCAACTGTCATCTGTTACCTGTCATCTGTCATCTGTCACCTGTCATCTGTCATCTTTCAACTGTCATCTGTCACCTGTCATCTGTCAACAGTCATATGTCACCTGTCATCTGTCATCTGTCAACTGTCATCTGTCACCTTTCATCTGTCAACTGTCATCTGTCATCTGTCACCTGTCATCTGTCAACTGTCATCTGTCACCTGTCATCTGTCAACTGTCATCTGTCATCTGTCACCTGTTATTTGTCAACTTTCATCAGTCATCTATCAACTGTCATGTGTCACCTGTCATCTGTCATCTGTCACCTGTCACCGGCCACCTGTCTACTGTCACCTGTCGTCTGTCACCTGTCATCTGTCATCTTTCAACTGTCATCTGTCATCTGTCAACTGTCATCTGTCATCTCTCAACCTTCACTTGTCATCTGTCAACTGTCATCTGTCACCTGTCATCTGTCAACTGTCATCTTTCAACTGTCATCTGTCACCTGTCATCTGTCAACTGCCATCTGTCACCTGTCATCTGTCATCTGTCAACTGTCATCTGTCAACTGTCATCTGTCACCTGTCATCTGTCACCTGTCACCTGTCATCTGTCATCTGTCACCAGTCATCTGTCACCTGTCACCTGTCATCTGTCATCTGTCAACTGTCATCTGTCAACCGTCATCTGTCATCTTTCAACTGTCATCTGTCATCTGTCATCTGTCATCTGTCATCTGTCATCTGTCACCTGTCATCTGTCATCTGTCAACTGTCATCTGTCACCTCTCATCTGTCAACTGTCACCTGTCATATGTCAACTGTCAACTGTCATCTGTCACCTGTCATCTGTCAACTGTCATATGTCACCTGTCATCTGTCATCTGTCAACTGTCATCTGTCACCTGTCATCTGTCAACTGTCATCTGTCATCTGTTACCTGTCATCTGTCAACTGTCATCTGTCACCTGTCATCTGTCAACTGTCATCTGTTATCTGTCACCTGTTATTTGTCAACTGTCATCAGTCATCTATCAACTGTTATGTGTCACCTGTCATCTGTCATCTGTCACCTGTCATCTGTTAACTGTCATCTGTCACGTGTCATCTGTCAACTGTCATCTGTCATCTGTCACCTGTTATTTGTCAACTGTCATCAGTCATCTATCAACTGTCATGTGTCACCTGTCATCTGTCATCTGTCACCTGTCATTTGTCAACTGTCAACTGTCATCTGTCACCTGTCATTTGTCATTTGTCATCTCTCTACATTCATCTATCATCTGTTATCTGTCATCTATCAACTATCATCTATCAACTTTCATCTGTCACCTGTCACCTGTCATCTGTCATCTGTTAACTGTCATCTGTCACCTGTCATCTGTCATCTTTCAACTGTCATCTGTCACCTGTCATCTGTCATCTATCAACTGTCATCTGTCATCTGTCAACTGTCATATGTCACCTGTCATCTGTCAACTGCCATCTGTCAACTGTTATCTGTCACCTGTCATCTGTCATCTCTCAACTGCCATCTGTCACATGTCATCTGTCATCTTTCAACTGTCATCTGTCATCTGTCAACTGTCATCTGTCAACTGTCATCTGTCACCTGTCATCTGTCACCCGTCACCTGTCATCTGTCATCTGTCAACTGTCATCAGTCACCTGTCATCTATCAACTGTCATCTGACACTTGTCATCTGCCACCTGTCATCTGTCATCTATCAACTATCATCTATCAACTGTCATCTGTCACCTGTCACCTGTCATCTGTCATCTGTCAACTGTCATCTGTCATCTGTCATCTTTCAACTGTCATCTGTCATCTATCAACTGTCATCTGTCACCTGTCATCTGTCAACTGCCATCTGTCACCTGTCATCTGTCATATTTCAACATCTGTCATCTCTCAACTTTCACTTGTCATCTGTCACCTGTCATCTGTCAACTGTCATCTTTCAACTGTCATCGGTCACCTGTCATCTGTCACCTGTCACCTGTCATCTGTCATCTGTCATCTGTCATCTGTCAACTGTCATCTGTCATCTCTCAACTTTCACTTGTCATCTGTCAACTGTCATCTGTCACCTGTCATCTGTCAACTGTCATCTTTCAACTGTCATCGGTCACCTGTCATCTGTCAACTGCCATCTGTCACCTGTCATCTGTCATCTGTCAACTGTCATCTGTCAACTGTCATCTGTCACCTGTCATCTGTCAACTGCCATCTGTCACCTGTCATCTGTCATATTTCAACTGTCATCTGTCATCTGTCAACTGTCATCTGTCAACTGTCATCTGTCACCTGTCATCTGTCAACTGCCATCTGTCACCTGTCATCTGTCATCTTTCAACTGTCATCTGTCATCTGTCAACTGTCATCTGTCACCTGTCATCTGTCAACTGCCATCTGTCACCTGTCATCTGTCATCTTTCAACTGTCATCTGTCATCTGTCAACTGTCATCTGTCACCTGTCATCTGTCAACTGCCATCTGTCACCTGTCATCTGTCATCTTTCAACTGTCATCTGTCATCTGTCAACTGTCATCTGTCAACTGTCATCTGTCAACTGTCACTGTCAACTGTCATCTGTCACCTGTCATCTGTCACCTGTCATCTGTCATCTTTCAACTGTCATCTGTCATCTGTCAACTGTCATCTGTCACCTGTCATCTGTCAACTGCCATCTGTCACCTGTCATCTGTCATCTTTCAACTGTCATCTGTCATCTGTCAACTGTCATCTGTCACCTGTCATCTGTCAACTGTCATCTGTTATATGTCACCTGTCATCTGTCAACTGTCATCTGTCATCTGTCATCTGTCAACTGTCATTTGTCATCTGTCACCTGTTATTTGTCAACTGTCATCAGTCATCTATCAACTGTCATGTGTCACCTGTTATCTGTCATCTGTCACCTGTCACCGGCCACCTGTCTACTGTCACCTGTCATCTGTCACCTGTCATCTGTCATCTTTCAACTGTCATCTGTCATCTGTCAACTGTCATCTGTCATTTCTCAACTGTCACCTGTTATCTGTCAACTGTCATCTGTCACCTGTCATCTGTCATCTGTCAACTGTCATCTGTCACCTGTCATCTGTCAACTGCCATCTGTCACCTGTCATCTGTCATCTTTCAACTGTCATCTGTCATCTGTCAACTGTCATCTGTCACCTGTCATCTGTCAACTGCCATCTGTCACCTGTCATCTGTCATCTTTCAACTGTCATCTGTCATCTGTCAACTGTCATCTGTCAACTGTCATCTGTCAACTGTCACTGTCAACTGTCATCTGTCACCTGTCAACTGTCACCTGTCATCTGTCATCTTTCAACTGTCATCTGTCATCTGTCAACTGTCATCTGTCACCTGTCATCTTTCAACTGCCATCTGTCACCTGTCATCTGTCATCTTTCAACTGTCATCTGTCATCTATCATCTGTCATCTTTCAACTGTCATCTGTCATCTGTCAACTGTCATCTGTCATTTCTCAACTGTCACCTGTCATCTGTCAACTGTCATCTGTCACCTGTCATCTGTCAGCTGTCAACTGTCATCTGTCACCTGTCATATGTCATCTTTCAACTGTCATCTGTCATCTGTCAACTGTCAACTGTCAACTGTCATCTGTCATCTTTTAACTGTCATCTGTCATCTGTCAACTGTCACCTGTCATCTGTCAACTGTCATCTGTCATCTGTCAACTGTCATCTGTCAACTGTCAACTGTCATCTGTCATCTCTCAACTTTCACTTGTCATCTGTCAACTGTCATCTGTCACCTGTCATCTGTCAACTGTCATCTTTCAACTGTCATCGGTCACCTGTCATCTGTCAACTGCAATCTGTCACCTGTCATCTGTCATCTGTCAACTGTCATCTGTCAACTGTCATCTGTCACCTGTCATCTGTCACCTGTCACCTGTCATCTGTCATCTGTCACCTGTCATCTGTCACCTGTCACCTGTCATCTGTCATCTGTCAACTGTCATCTGTCACCTGTCATCTGTCATCTGTCAACTGTCATCTTTCAACTGTCATCGGTCACCTGTCATCTGTCAACTGCAATCTGTCACCTGTCATCTGTCATCTGTCACCTGTCATCTGTCACCTGTCATCTGTCAACTGTCATCTTTCAACTGTCATCGGTCACCTGTCATCTGTCAACTGCAATCTGTCACCTGTCATCTGTCATCTGTCAACTGTCATCTGTCAACTGTCATCTGTCACCTGTCATCTGTCACCTGTCACCTGTCATCTGTCATCTGTCACCTGTCATCTGTCACCTGTCACCTGTCATCTGTCATCTGTCAACTGTCAACTGTCATCTGTCAACTGTCATCTGTCACCTGTCATCTGTCACCTGTCATCTGTCTCCTGTCACCTGTCATCTGTCATCTGTCAACTGTCATCTGTCACCTGTCATCTGTCATCTTTCAACTGTCATCTGTCATCTGTCAACTGTCATCTGTCACCTGTCATCTGTCATCTGTCAACTGTCATTTGTCACCTGTCATCTGTCAACTGTCACCTGTCATCTGTCAACTGTAATCTGTCATCTAACACCTGTCATCTGTCAACTGTCATATGTCACCTGTCATCTGTCATCTGTCAACTGTCATCTGTCACCTGTCATCTGTCAACTGTCATCTGTCATCTGTCACCTGTCATCTGTCAACTGTCATCTGTCACCTGTCATCTGTCAACTGTCATCTGTCATCTGTCACCTGTTATTTGTCAACTGTCATCAGTCATCTATCAACTGTCATGTGTCACCTGTCATGTGTCATCTGTCACCTGTCACCGGCCACCTGTCTACTGTCACCTGTCATCTGTCACCTGTCATCTGTCATCTTTCAACTGTCATCTGTCATCTGTCAACTGTCATCTGTCATCTGTCAACTGTCATCTGTCATCTGTCAACTGTCATCTGTCATCTGTCAACTGCCATCTGTCACCTGTCATCTGTCATCTTTCAACTGTCATCTGTCATCTGTCAACTGTTATCTGTCAACTGTCACCTGTCACCTGTCACCTGTCATCTGTCATCTGTCAACTGTCATCTGTCACCTGTCATCTGTCATCTGTCAACTGTCATCTGTCAACTGTCATCTGTCACCTGTCATCTGTCATCTGTCAACTGTCATCTGTCACATGTCATCTGTCAACTGTCACCTGTCATCTGTCAACTGTCAACTTTCATGTGTCACCTGTCATCTGTCATCTTTCAACTGTCATCTGTTACCTGTCATCTGTTATCTGTCACCTGTCATCTGTCATCTTTCAACTGTCATCTGTCACCTGTCATCTGTCAACAGTCATATGTCACCTGTCATCTGTCATCTGTCAACTGTCATCTGTCACCTTTCATCTGTCAACTGTCATCTGTCATCTGTCACCTGTCATCTGTCAACTGTCATCTGTCACCTGTCATCTGTCAACTGTCATCTGTCATCTGTCACCTGTTATTTGTCAACTGTCATCAGTCATCTATCAACTGTCATGTGTCACCCGTCATCTGTCATCTGTCACCTGTCACCGGCCACCTGTCTACTGTCACCTGTCGTCTGTCACCTGTTATCTGTCATCTTTCAACTGTCATCTGTCATCTGTCAACTGTCATCTGTCATCTCTCAACTTTCACTTGTCATCTGTCACCTGTCATCTGTCAACTGTCATCTTTCAACTGTCATCGGTCACCTGTCATCTGTCAACTGCCATCTGTCACCTGTCATCTGTCATCTGTCAACTGTCATCTGTCAACTGTCATCTGTCACCTGTCATCTGTCACCTGTCACCTGTCATCTGTCATCTGTCATCTGTCATCTGTCAACTGTCATCTGTCATCTCTCAACTTTCACTTGTCATCTGTCAACTGTCATCTGTCACCTGTCATCTGTCAACTGTCATCTTTCAACTGTCATCGGTCACCTGTCATCTGTCAACTGCCATCTGTCACCTGTCATCTGTCATCTGTCAACTGTCATCTGTCAACTGTCATCTGTCACCTGTCATCTGTCAACTGCCATCTGTCACCTGTCATCTGTCATATTTCAACTGTCATCTGTCATCTGTCAACTGTCATCTGTCAACTGTCATCTGTCACCTGTCATCTGTCAACTGCCATCTGTCACTTGTCATCTGTCATCTTTCAACTGTCATCTGTCATCTGTCAACTGTCATCTGTCACCTGTCATCTGTCAACTGCCATCTGTCACCTGTCATCTGTCATCTTTCAACTGTCATCTGTCATCTGTCAACTGTCATCTGTCACCTGTCATCTGTCAACTGCCATCTGTCACCTGTCATCTGTCATCTTTCAACTGTCATCTGTCATCTGTCAACTGTCATCTGTCAACTGTCATCTGTCAACTGTCACTGTCAACTGTCATCTGTCACCTGTCATCTGTCACCTGTCATCTGTCATCTTTCAACTGTCATCTGTCATCTGTCAACTGTCATCTGTCACCTGTCATCTGTCAACTGCCATCTGTCACCTGTCATCTGTCATCTTTCAACTGTCATCTGTCATCTGTCAACTGTCATCTGTCACCTGTCATCTGTCAACTGTCATCTGTCATATGTCACCTGTCATCTGTCAACTGTCATCTGTCATCTGTCATCTGTCAACTGTCATTTGTCATCTGTCACCTGTTATTTGTCAACTGTCATCAGTCATCTATCAACTGTCATGTGTCACCTGTTATCTGTCATCTGTCACCTGTCACCGGCCACCTGTCTACTGTCACCTGTCATCTGTCACCTGTCATCTGTCATCTTTCAACTGTCATCTGTCATCTGTCAACTGTCATCTGTCATTTCTCAACTGTCACCTGTTATCTGTCAACTGTCATCTGTCACCTGTCATCTGTCAACTGTCAACTGTCATCTGTCACCTGTCATCTGTCATCTTTCAACTGTCATCTGTCATCTGTCAACTGTCATCTGTCACCTGTCATCTGTCAACTGCCATCTGTCACCTGTCATCTGTCATCTTTCAACTGTCATCTGTCATCTGTCAACTGTCATCTGTCACCTGTCATCTGTCAACTGCCATCTGTCACCTGTCATCTGTCATCTTTCAACTGTCATCTGTCATCTGTCAACTGTCATCTGTCAACTGTCATCTGTCAACTGTCACTGTCAACTGTCATCTGTCACCTGTCATCTGTCACCTGTCATCTGTCATCTTTCAACTGTCATCTGTCATCTGTCAACTGTCATCTGTCACCTGTCATCTGTCAACTGCCATCTGTCACCTGTCATCTGTCATCTTTCAACTGTCATCTGTCATCTGTCATCTGTCATCTTTCAACTGTCATCTGTCATCTGTCAACTGTCATCTGTCATTTCTCAACTGTCACCTGTCATCTGTCAACTGTCATCTGTCACCTGTCATCTGTCAGCTGTCAACTGTCATCTGTCACCTGTCATATGTCATCTTTCAACTGTCATCTGTCATCTGTCAACTGTCAACTGTCAACTGTCATCTGTCATCTTTTAACTGTCATCTGTCATCTGTCAACTGTCACCTGTCATCTGTCAACTGTCATCTGTCATCTGTCATCTGTCAATTGCCATCTGTCATCTGTCATCTGTCATCTTTCAACTGTCATCTGTCATCTGTCAACTGTCATCTGTCAACTGTCATCTGTCAACTGTCATCTGTCACCTGTCATCTGTCTCCTGTCACCTGTCATCTGTCATCTGTCAACTGTCATCTGTCACCTGTCATCTGTCATCTTTCAACTGTCATCTGTCATCTGTCAACTGTCATCTGTCACCTGTCATCTGTCATCTGTCAACTGTCATTTGTCACCTGTCATCTGTCAACTGTCACCTGTCATCTGTCAACTGTAAACTGTCATCTAACACCTGTCATCTGTCAACTGTCATATGTCACCTGTCATCTGTCATCTGTCAACTGTCATCTGTCACCTGTCATCTGTCAACTGTCATCTGTCATCTGTCACCTGTCATCTGTCAACTGTCATCTGTCACCTGTCATCTGTCAACTGTCATCTGTCATCTGTCACCTGTTATTTGTCAACTGTCATCAGTCATCTATCAACTGTCATGTGTCACCTGTCATGTGTCATCTGTCACCTGTCACCGGCCACCTGTCTACTGTCACCTGTCATCTGTCACCTGTCATCTGTCATCTTTCAACTGTCATCTGTCATCTGTCAACTGTCATCTGTCATCTGTCAACTGTCATCTGTCATCTGTCAACTGTCATCTGTCATCTGTCAACTGCCATCTGTCACCTGTCATCTGTCATCTTTCAACTGTCATCTGTCATCTGTCACCTGTTATCTGTCAACTGTCACCTGTCACCTGTCACCTGTCATCTGTCATCTGTCAACTGTCATCTGTCACCTGTCATCTGTCATCTGTCAACTGTCATCTGTCAACTGTCATCTGTCACCTGTCATCTGTCATCTGTCAACTGTCATCTGTCACATGTCATCTGTCAACTGTCACCTGTCATCTGTCAACTGTCAACTTTCATGTGTCACCTGTCATCTGTCATCTTTCAACTGTCATCTGTCACCTGTCATCTGTCAACAGTCATATGTCACCTGTCATCTGTCATCTGTCAACTGTCATCTGTCACCTTTCATATGCCAACTGTCATCTGTCATCTGTCACCTGTCATCTGTCAACTGTCATCTGTCACCTGTCATCTGTCAACTGTCATCTGTCATCTGTCACCTGTTATTTGTCAACTGTCATCAGTCATCTATCAACTGTCATGTGTCACCCGTCATCTGTCATCTGTCACCTGTCACCGGCCACCTGTCTACTGTCACCTGTCGTCTGTCACCTGTCATCTGTCATCTTTCAACTGTCATCTGTCATCTGTCAACTGTCATCTGTCATCTCTCAACTTTCACTTGTCATCTGTCAACTGTCATCTGTCACCTGTCATCTGTCAACTGTCATCTTTCAACTGTCATCGGTCACCTGTCATCTGTCAACTGCAATCTGTCACCTGTCATCTGTCATCTGTCAACTGTCATCTGTCAACTGTCATCTGTCACCTGTCATCTGTCACCTGTCACCTGTCATCTGTCATCTGTCACCTGTCATCTGTCACCTGTCACCTGTCATCTGTCATCTGTCAACTGTCATCTGTCAACCGTCATCTGTCATCTTTCAACTGTCATCTGTCATCTGTCAACTGTCATCTGTCACCTGTCATCTGTCATCTGTCAACTGTCATCTGTCACCTGTCATCTGTCAACTGTCACCTGTCATCTGTCAACTGTCAACTGTCATCTGTCACCTGTCATCTGTCAACTGTCATATGTCACCTGTCATCTGTCATCTGTCAACTGTCATCTGTCACCTGTCATCTGTCAACTGTCATCTGTCATCTGTTACCTGTCATCTGTCAACTGTCATCTGTCACCTGTCATCTGTCAACTGTCAACTGTCATCTGTTATCTGTCACCTGTTATTTGTCAACTGTCATCAGTCATCTATCAACTGTTATGTGTCACCTGTCATCTGTCATCTGTCACCTGTTATTTGTCAACTGTCATCAGTCATCTATCAACTGTTATGTGTCACCTGTCATCTGTCATCTGTCACCTGTCATCTGTTAACTGTCATCTGTCACGTGTCATCTGTTATCTGTCACCTGTTATTTGTCAACTGTCATCAGTCATCTATCAACTGTTATGTGTCACCTGTCATCTGTCATCTGTCACCTGTCATCTGTTAACTGTCATCTGTCACCTGTCATCTGTCTCCTGTCACCTGTCATCTGTCATCTGTCAACTGTCATCTGTCACCTGTCATCTGTCATCTTTCAACTGTCATCTGTCATCTGTCAACTGTCATCTGTCACCTGTCATCTGTCATCTGTCAACTGTCATTTGTCACCTGTCATCTGTCAAGTGTCACCTGTCATCTGTCAACTGTAAACTGTCATCTAACACCTGTCATCTGTCAACTGTCATATGTCACCTGTCATCTGTCATCTGTCAACTGTCATCTGTCACCTGTCATCTGTCAACTGTCATCTGTCATCTGTCACCTGTCATCTGTCAACTGTCATCTGTCACCTGTCATCTGTCAACTGTCATCTGTCATCTGTCACCTGTTATTTGTCAACTGTCATCAGTCATCTATCAACTGTCATGTGTCACCTGTCATGTGTCATCTGTCACCTGTCACCGGCCACCTGTCTACTGTCACCTGTCATCTGTCACCTGTCATCTGTCATCTTTCAACTGTCATCTGTCATCTGTCAACTGTCATCTGTCATCTGTCAACTGTCATCTGTCATCTGTCAACTGTCATCTGTCATCTGTCAACTGCCATCTGTCACCTGTCATCTGTCATCTTTCAACTGTCATCTGTCATCTGTCACCTGTTATCTGTCAACTGTCACCTGTCACCTGTCACCTGTCATCTGTCATCTGTCAACTGTCATCTGTCACCTGTCATCTGTCATCTGTCAACTGTCATCTGTCAACTGTCATCTGTCACCTGTCATCTGTCATCTGTCAACTGTCATCTGTCACATGTCATCTGTCAACTGTCACCTGTCATCTGTCAACTGTCAACTTTCATGTGTCACCTGTCATCTGTCATCTTTCAACTGTCATCTGTTACCTGTCATCTGTCATCTGTCACCTGTCATCTGTCATCTTTCAACTGTCATCTGTCACCTGTCATCTGTCAACAGTCATATGTCACCTGTCATCTGTCATCTGTCAACTGTCATCTGTCACCTTTCATATGCCAACTGTCATCTGTCATCTGTCACCCGTCATCTGTCAACTGTCATCTGTCACCTGTCATCTGTCAACTGTCATCTGTCATCTGTCACCTGTTATTTGTCAACTGTCATCAGTCATCTATCAACTGTCATGTGTCACCCGTCATCTGTCATCTGTCACCTGTCACCGGCCACCTGTCTACTGTCACCTGTCGTCTGTCACCTGTCATCTGTCATCTTTCAACTGTCATCTGTCATCTGTCAACTGTCATCTGTCATCTCTCAACTTTCACTTGTCATCTGTCAACTGTCATCTGGTCACCTGTCATCTGTCAACTGTCATCTTTCAACTGTCATCGGTCACCTGTCATCTGTCAACTGCAATCTGTCACCTGTCATCTGTCATCTGTCATCTGTCATCTGTCAACTGTCATCTGTCACCTGTCATCTGTCACCTGTCACCTGTCATCTGTCATCTGTCACCTGTCATCTGTCACCTGTCACTGTCATCTGTCATCTGTCAACTGTCATCTGTCACCTGTCATCTGTCATCTGTCAACTGTCATCTTTCAACTGTCATCGGTCACCTGTCATCTGTCAACTGCAATCTGTCACCTGTCATCTGTCATCTGTCACCTGTCATCTGTCACCTGTCATCTGTCAACTGTCATCTTTCAACTGTCATCGGTCACCTGTCATCTGTCAACTGCAATCTGTCACCTGTCATCTGTCATCTGTCAACTGTCATCTGTCAACTGTCATCTGTCACCTGTCATCTGTCACCTGTCACCTGTCATCTGTCATCTGTCACCTGTCATCTGTCACCTGTCACCTGTCATCTGTCATCTGTCAACTGTCAACTGTCATCTGTCAACTGTCATCTGTCACCTGTCATCTGTCACCTGTCATCTGTCTCCTGTCACCTGTCATCTGTCATCTGTCAACTGTTATCTGTCACCTGTCATCTGTCATCTTTCAACTGTCATCTGTCATCTGTCAACTGTCATCTGTCACCTGTCATCTGTCATCTGTCAACTGTCATTTGTCACCTGTCATCTGTCAACTGTCACCTGTCATCTGTCAACTGTAATCTGTCATCTAACACCTGTCATCTGTCAACTGTCATATGTCACCTGTCATCTGTCATCTGTCAACTGTCATCTGTCACCTGTCATCTGTCAACTGTCATCTGTCATCTGTCACCTGTCATCTGTCAACTGTCATCTGTCACCTGTCATCTGTCAACTGTCATCTGTCATCTGTCACCTGTTATTTGTCAACTGTCATCAGTCATCTATCAACTGTCATGTGTCACCTGTCATGTGTCATCTGTCACCTGTCACCGGCCACCTGTCTACTGTCACCTGTCATCTGTCACCTGTCATCTGTCATCTTTCAACTGTCATCTGTCATCTGTCAACTGTCATCTGTCATCTGTCAACTGTCATCTGTCATCTGTCAACTGTCATCTGTCATCTGTCAACTGCCATCTGTCACCTGTCATCTGTCATCTTTCAACTGTCATCTGTCATCTGTCAACTGTTATCTGTCAACTGTCACCTGTCACCTGTCACCTGTCATCTGTCATCTGTCAACTGTCATCTGTCACCTGTCATCTGTCATCTGTCAACTGTCATCTGTCAACTGTCATCTGTCACCTGTCATCTGTCATCTGTCAACTGTCATCTGTCACATGTCATCTGTCAACTGTCACCTGTCATCTGTCAACTGTCAACTTTCATGTGTCACCTGTCATCTGTCATCTTTCAACTGTCATCTGTTACCTGTCATCTGTTATCTGTCACCTGTCATCTGTCATCTTTCAACTGTCATCTGTCACCTGTCATCTGTCAACAGTCATATGTCACCTGTCATCTGTCATCTGTCAACTGTCATCTGTCACCTTTCATCTGTCAACTGTCATCTGTCATCTGTCACCTGTCATCTGTCAACTGTCATCTGTCACCTGTCATCTGTCAACTGTCATCTGTCATCTGTCACCTGTTATTTGTCAACTGTCATCAGTCATCTATCAACTGTCATGTGTCACCCGTCATCTGTCATCTGTCACCTGTCACCGGCCACCTGTCTACTGTCACCTGTCGTCTGTCACCTGTTATCTGTCATCTTTCAACTGTCATCTGTCATCTGTCAACTGTCATCTGTCATCTCTCAACTTTCACTTGTCATCTGTCACCTGTCATCTGTCAACTGTCATCTTTCAACTGTCATCGGTCACCTGTCATCTGTCAACTGCCATCTGTCACCTGTCATCTGTCATCTGTCAACTGTCATCTGTCAACTGTCATCTGTCACCTGTCATCTGTCACCTGTCACCTGTCATCTGTCATCTGTCATCTGTCATCTGTCAACTGTCATCTGTCATCTCTCAACTTTCACTTGTCATCTGTCAACTGTCATCTGTCACCTGTCATCTGTCAACTGTCATCTTTCAACTGTCATCGGTCACCTGTCATCTGTCAACTGCCATCTGTCACCTGTCATCTGTCATCTGTCAACTGTCATCTGTCAACTGTCATCTGTCACCTGTCATCTGTCAACTGCCATCTGTCACCTGTCATCTGTCATATTTCAACTGTCATCTGTCATCTGTCAACTGTCATCTGTCAACTGTCATCTGTCACCTGTCATCTGTCAACTGCCATCTGTCACCTGTCATCTGTCATCTTTCAACTGTCATCTGTCATCTGTCAACTGTCATCTGTCACCTGTCATCTGTCAACTGCCATCTGTCACCTGTCATCTGTCATCTTTCAACTGTCATCTGTCATCTGTCAACTGTCATCTGTCACCTGTCATCTGTCAACTGCCATCTGTCACCTGTCATCTGTCATCTTTCAACTGTCATCTGTCATCTGTCAACTGTCATCTGTCAACTGTCATCTGTCAACTGTCACTGTCAACTGTCATCTGTCACCTGTCATCTGTCACCTGTCATCTGTCATCTTTCAACTGTCATCTGTCATCTGTCAACTGTCATCTGTCACCTGTCATCTGTCAACTGCCATCTGTCACCTGTCATCTGTCATCTTTCAACTGTCATCTGTCATATGTCAACTGTCATCTGTCACCTGTCATCTGTCAACTGTCATCTGTCATATGTCACCTGTCATCTGTCAACTGTCATCTGTCATCTGTCATCTGTCAACTGTCATTTGTCATCTGTCACCTGTTATTTGTCAACTGTCATCAGTCATCTATCAACTGTCATGTGTCACCTGTTATCTGTCATCTGTCACCTGTCACCGGCCACCTGTCTACTGTCACCTGTCATCTGTCACCTGTCATCTGTCATCTTTCAACTGTCATCTGTCATCTGTCAACTGTCATCTGTCATTTCTCAACTGTCACCTGTTATCTGTCAACTGTCATCTGTCACCTGTCATCTGTCAACTGTCAACTGTCATCTGTCACCTGTCATCTGTCATCTTTCAACTGTCATCTGTCATCTGTCAACTGTCATCTGTCACCTGTCATCTGTCAACTGCCATCTGTCACCTGTCATCTGTCATCTTTCAACTGTCATCTGTCATCTGTCAACTGTCATCTGTCACCTGTCATCTGTCAACTGCCATCTGTCACCTGTCATCTGTCATCTTTCAACTGTCATCTGTCATCTGTCAACTGTCATCTGTCAACTGTCATCTGTCAACTGTCACTGTCAACTGTCATCTGTCACCTGTCATCTGTCACCTGTCATCTGTCATCTTTCAACTGTCATCTGTCATCTGTCAACTGTCATCTGTCACCTGTCATCTGTCAACTGCCATCTGTCACCTGTCATCTGTCATCTTTCAACTGTCATCTGTCATCTGTCATCTGTCATCTTTCAACTGTCATCTGTCATCTGTCAACTGTCATCTGTCATTTCTCAACTGTCACCTGTCATCTGTCAACTGTCATCTGTCACCTGTCATCTGTCAGCTGTCAACTGTCATCTGTCACCTGTCATATGTCATCTTTCAACTGTCATCTGTCATCTGTCAACTGTCAACTGTCAACTGTCATCTGTCATCTTTTAACTGTCATCTGTCATCTGTCAACTGTCACCTGTCATCTGTCAACTGTCATCTGTCATCTGTCATCTGTCAATTGCCATCTGTCATCTGTCATCTGTCATCTTTCAACTGTCATCTGTCATCTGTCAACTGTCATCTGTCAACTGTCATCTGTCAACTGTCATCTGTCACCTGTCATCTGTCTCCTGTCACCTGTCATCTGTCATCTGTCAACTGTCATCTGTCACCTGTCATCTGTCATCTTTCAACTGTCATCTGTCATCTGTCAACTGTCATCTGTCACCTGTCATCTGTCATCTGTCAACTGTCATTTGTCACCTGTCATCTGTCAACTGTCACCTGTCATCTGTCAACTGTAAACTGTCATCTAACACCTGTCATCTGTCAACTGTCATATGTCACCTGTCATCTGTCATCTGTCAACTGTCATCTGTCACCTGTCATCTGTCAACTGTCATCTGTCATCTGTCACCTGTCATCTGTCAACTGTCATCTGTCACCTGTCATCTGTCAACTGTCATCTGTCATCTGTCACCTGTTATTTGTCAACTGTCATCAGTCATCTATCAACTGTCATGTGTCACCTGTCATGTGTCATCTGTCACCTGTCACCGGCCACCTGTCTACTGTCACCTGTCATCTGTCACCTGTCATCTGTCATCTTTCAACTATCATCTGTCATCTGTCAACTGTCATCTGTCATCTGTCAACTGTCATCTGTCATCTGTCAACTGTCATCTGTCATCTGTCAACTGCCATCTGTCACCTGTCATCTGTCATCTTTCAACTGCCATCTGTCATCTGTCACCTGTTATCTGTCAACTGTCACCTGTCACCTGTCACCTGTCATCTGTCATCTGTCAACTGTCATCTGTCACCTGTCATCTGTCATCTGTCAACTGTCATCTGTCAACTGTCATCTGTCACCTGTCATCTGTCATCTGTCAACTGTCATCTGTCACATGTCATCTGTCAACTGTCACCTGTCATCTGTCAACTGTCAACTTTCATGTGTCACCTGTCATCTGTCATCTTTCAACTGTCATCTGTTACCTGTCATCTGTCATCTGTCACCTGTCATCTGTCATCTTTCAACTGTCATCTGTCACCTGTCATCTGTCAACAGTCATATGTCACCTGTCATCTGTCATCTGTCAACTGTCATCTGTCACCTTTCATATGCCAACTGTCATCTGTCATCTGTCACCTGTCATCTGTCAACTGTCATCTGTCACCTGTCATCTGTCAACTGTCATCTGTCATCTGTCACCTGTTATTTGTCAACTGTCATCAGTCATCTATCAACTGTCATGTGTCACCCGTCATCTGTCATCTGTCACCTGTCACCGGCCACCTGTCTACTGTCACCTGTCGTCTGTCACCTGTCATCTGTCATCTTTCAACTGTCATCTGTCATCTGTCAACTGTCATCTGTCATCTCTCAACTTTCACTTGTCATCTGTCAACTGTCATCTGTCACCTGTCATCTGTCAACTGTCATCTTTCAACTGTCATCGGTCACCTGTCATCTGTCAACTGCAATCTGTCACCTGTCATCTGTCATCTGTCAACTGTCATCTGTCAACTGTCATCTGTCACCTGTCATCTGTCACCTGTCACCTGTCATCTGTCATCTGTCACCTGTCATCTGTCACCTGTCACCTGTCATCTGTCATCTGTCAACTGTCATCTGTCAACCGTCATCTGTCATCTTTCAACTGTCATCTGTCATCTGTCAACTGTCATCTGTCACCTGTCATCTGTCATCTGTCAACTGTCATCTGTCACCTGTCATCTGTCAACTGTCACCTGTCATCTGTCAACTGTCAACTGTCATCTGTCACCTGTCATCTGTCAACTGTCATATGTCACCTGTCATCTGTCATCTGTCAACTGTCATCTGTCACCTGTCATCTGTCAACTGTCATCTGTCATCTGTTACCTGTCATCTGTCAACTGTCATCTGTCACCTGTCATCTGTCAACTGTCAACTGTCATCTGTTATCTGTCACCTGTTATTTGTCAACTGTCATCAGTCATCTATCAACTGTTATGTGTCACCTGTCATCTGTCATCTGTCACCTGTCATCTGTTAACTGTCATCTGTCACGTGTCATCTGTCAACTGTCATCTGTCATCTGTCACCTGTTATTTGTCAACTGTCATCAGTCATCTATCAACTGTCATGTGTCACCTGTCATCTGTCATCTGTCACCTTTCATTTGTCAACTGTCAACTGTCATCTGTCACCTGTCATTTGTCATTTGTCATCTCTCTACCGTCATCTATCATCTGTCATCTGTCATCTATCAACTATCATCTATCAACTTTCATCTGTCACCTGTCACCTGTCATCTGTCATCTGTTAACTGTCATCTGTCACCTGTCATCTGTCATTTTTCAACTGTCATCTGTCACCTGTCATCTGTCATCTATCAACTATCATCTATCAACTTTCATCTGTCACCTGTCAGCTGTCATCTGTCATCTGTTAACTGTCATCTGCCACCTGTCATCTGTCATCTTTCAACTGTCATCTGTCATCTGTCAACTGTCATATGTCACCTGTCATCTGTCAACTGCCATCTGTCAACTGTTATCTGTCACCTGTCATCTGTCATCTCTCAACTGCCATCTGTCACCTGTCATCTGTCATCTTTCAACTGTCATCTGTCATCTGTCAACTGTCATCTGTCAACTGTCATCTGTCACCTGTCATCTGTCACCCGTCACCTGTCATCTGTCATCTGTCAACTGTCATCAGTCACCTGTCATCTATCAACTGTCATCTGACACCTGTCATCTGCCACCTGTCATCTATCAACTATCATCTATCAACTGTCATCTGTCACCTGTCACCTGTCATCTGTCATCTGTCAACTGTCATCTGTCATCTGTCATCTTTCAACTGTCATCTGTCATCTGTCAACTGTCATCTGTCACCTGTCATCTGTCAACTGCCATCTGTCACCTGTCATCTGTCATCTTTCAACTGTCATCTGTCATCTGTCAACTGTCATCTGTCAACTGTCATCTGTCACCTGTCATCTGTCAACTGCCATCTGTCACCTGTCATCTGTCATCTTTCAACTGTCAACTGTCATCTGTCACCTGTCATCTGTCAACTGCCATCTGTCACCTGTCATCTGTCATCTTTCAACTGTCATCTGTCATCTGTCAACTCTCATCTGTCACCTGTCATCTGTCAACTGCCATCTGTCACCTGTCATCTGTCATCTTTCAACTGTCATCTGTCATCTGTCAACTGTCATCTGTCAACTGTCATCTGTCAACTGTCACTGTCAACTGTCATCTGTCACCTGTCATCTGTCACCTGTCACCTGTCATCTGTCATCTGTCAACTGTCATCTGTCACCTGTCATCTGTCATCTTTCAACTGTCATCTGTCATCTGTCAACTGTCATCTGTCACCTGTCATCTGTCATCTGTCAACTGTCATCTGTCACCTGTCATCTGTCAACTGTCATCTGTCAACTGTCAACTGTCATCTGTCACCTGTCATCTGTCACCTGTCATCTGTCAACTGTCATATGTCACCTGTCATCTGTCATCTGTCAACTGTCATCTGTCACCTGTCATCTGTCAACTGTCATCTGTCATATGTCACCTGTCATCTGTCAACTGTCATCTGTCATCTGTCATCTGTCAACTGTCATCTGTCAACTGTCATCTGTCACCTGTCATCTGTCACCTGTCACCTGTCATCTGTCATCTGTCACCTGTCATCTGTCACCTGTCACCTGTCATCTGTCATCTGTCAACTGTCATCTGTCAACCGTCATCTGTCATCTTTCAACTGTCATCTGTCATCTGTCAACTGTCATCTGTCACCTGTCATCTGTCATCTGTCAACTGTCATCTGTCACCTGTCATCTGTCAACTGTCACCTGTCATCTGTCAACTGTCAACTGTCATCTGTCACCTGTCATCTGTCAACTGTCATATGTCACCTGTCATCTGTCATCTGTCAACTGTCATCTGTCACCTGGCATCTGTCAACTGTCATCTGTCATCTGTTACCTGTCATCTGTCAACTGTCATCTGTCACCTGTCATCTGTCAACTGTCATCTGTTATCTATCACCTGTTATTTGTCAACTGTCATCAGTCATCTATCAACTGTTATGTGTTACCTGTCATCTGTCATCTGTCACCTGTCATCTGTCAACTGTCATCTGTCACGTGTCATCTGTCAACTGTCATCTGTCATCTCTCACCTGTTATTTGTCAACTGTCATCAGTCATCTATCAACTGTCATGTGTCACCTGTCATCTGTCATCTGTCAACTGTCATTTGTCAACTGTCAACTGTCATCTGTCACCTGTCATTTGTCATTTGTCATCTCTCTACCGTCATCTATCATCTGTCATCTGTCATCTATCAACTATCATCTATCAACTTTCATCTGTCACCTGTCACCTGTCATCTGTCATCTGTTAACTGTCATCTGTCACCTGTCATCTGTCATCTTTCAACTGTCATCTGTCACCTGTCATCTGTCATCTATCAACTATCATCTATCAACTTTCATCTGTCACCTGTCAGCTGTCATCTGTCATCTGTTAACTGTCATCTGTCACCTGTCATCTGTCATCTTTCAACTGTCATCTGTCATCTGTCAACTGTCATATGTCACCTGTCATCTGTCAACTGCCATCTGTCAACTGTTATCTGTCACCTGTCATCTGTCATCTCTCAACTGCCATCTGTCACCTGTCATCTGTCATCTTTCAACTGTCATCTGTCATCTGTCAACTGTCATCTGTCAACTGTCATCTGTCACCTGTCATCTGTCACCCGTCACCTGTCATCTGTCATCTGTCAACTGTCATCATTCACCTGTCATCTATCAACTGTCATCTGACACCTGTCATCTGCCACCTGTCATCTGTCATCTATCAACTATCATCTATCAACTGTCATCTGTCACCTGTCACCTGGCATCTGTCATCTGTCAACTGTCATCTGTCATCTGTCATCTTTCAACTGTCATCTGTCATCTGTCAACTGTCATCTGTCACCTGTCATCTGTCAACTGCCATCTGTCACCTGTCATCTGTCATCTTTCAACTGTCATCTGTCATCTGTCAACTGTCATCTGTCAACTGTCATCTGTCACCTGTCATCTGTCAACTGCCATCTGTCACCTGTCATCTGTCATCTTTTAACTGTCATCTATCATCTGTCAACTGTCATCTGTCACCTGTCATCTGTCAACTGCCATCTGTCACCTGTCATCTGTCATCTTTCAACTGTCATCTGTCATCTGTCAACTGTCATCTGTCACCTGTCATCTGTCAACTGCCATCTGTCACCTGTCATCTTATATCTTTCAACTGTCATCTGTCATCTGTCAACTGTCATCTGTCAACTGTCATCTGTCAACTGTCACTGTCAACTGTCATCTGTCACCTGTCATCTGTCACCTGTCACCTGTCATCTGTCATCTGTCAACTGTCATCTGTCACCTGTCATCTGTCATCTTTCAACTGTCATCTGTCATCTGTCAACTGTCATCTGTCACCTGTCATCTGTCATCTGTCAACTGTCATCTGTCACCTGTCATCTGTCAACTGTCATCTGTCAACTGTCAACTGTCATCTGTCACCTGTCATCTGTCAACTGTCATATGTCACCTGTCATCTGTCATCTGTCAACTGTCATCTGTCACCTGTCATCTGTCAACTGTCATCTGTCATATGTCACCTGTCATCTGTCAACTGTCATCTGACATCTGTCATCTGTCAACTGTCATTTGTCATCTGTCACCAGTTATTTGTCAACTGTCATCAGTCATCTATCAACTGTCATGTGTCACCTGTTATCTGTCATCTGTCACCTGTCACCGGCCACCTGTCTACTGTCACCTGTCATCTGTCACCTGTCATCTGTCATCTTTCAACTGTCATCTGTCATCTGTCAACTGTCATCTGTCATTTCTCAACTGTCACCTGTTATCTGTCAACTGTCATCTGTCACCTGTCATCTGTCAACTGTCAACTGTCATCTGTCACCTGTCATATGTCATCTTTCAACTGTCATCTGTCATCTGTCAACTGTCAACTGTCAACTGTCATCTGTCATCTTTTAACTGTGATCTGTCATCTGTCAAATGTCACCTGTCATCTGTCAACTGTCATCTGTCATCTGTCATCTGTCAATTGCCATCTGTCACCTGTCATCTGTCATCTTTCAACTGTCATCTGTCATCTGTCAACTGTCATCTGTCAACTGTCATCTGTCACCTGTCATCTGTCACCTGTCACCTGTTATCTGTCATCTGTCAACTGTCATCTGTCACCTGTCATCTGTCATCTTTCAACTGTCATCTGTCATCTGTCAACTGTCATCTGTCACCTGTCATCTGTCATCTGTCAACTGTCATTTGTCACCTGTCATCTGTCAACTGTCACCTGTCATCTGTCAACTGTCAACTGTCATCTGTAACCTGTCATCTGTCAACTGTCATATGTCACCTGTCATCTGTCATCTGTCACCTGTCATCTGTCACCTGTCATCTGTCAACTGTCATCTGTCATCTGTCACCTGTCATCTGTCAACTGTCATCTGTCACCTGTCATCTGTCAACTGTCATCTGTCATCGGTCACCTGTTATTTGTCAACTGTCATCAGTCATCTAACAACTGTCATGTGTCACCTGTCATGTGTCATCTGTCACCTGTCACCGGCCACCTGTCTACTGTCACCTGTCATCTGTCACCTGTCATCTGTCATCTTTCAACTGTCATCTGTCATCTGTCAACTGTCATCTGTCATCTGTCAACTGTCACCTGTCATCTGTCAACTGTCATCTGTCACCTGTCATCTGTCAACTGTCATCTGTCACCTGTCATTTGTCACCTGTCACCTGTCATCTGTCATCTGTCAACTGTCATCTGTCACCTGTCACCTGTCATCTGTCACCTGTCATCTATCAACTGTCATCTGTCAATTGTCATCTATCAACTGTCATCTGTAATCTGTCACCTGTCATCTGTCAACTGTCACCTGTCATCTGTCAACTGCCATCTGTCACCAGTCATCTGTCATCTTTCAACTGTCATCTGTCATCTGTCAACTGTCATCTGTCAACTGTCATCTGTCACCTGTCATCTGTCATCTGTCACCTGTCATCTGTCATCTTTCAACTGTCATCTGTCATCTGTCAATTGTCAACTGTCAACTGTCATCTGTCAACTGTCACCTGTTATCTGTCAACTGTCAACTGTCATCTGTCACCTGTCATCTGTCACCTGTCATCTGTCAACTGTCACCTGTCATCTGTCAACTGTCAACTGCAATCTGTCACCTGTCATCTGTCAACTGTCATATGTCACCTGTCATCTGTCATCTGTCAACTGTCATCTGTCACCTGTCATCTGTCAACTGTCATCTGTCACCTGTCATCTGTCACCTGTTATTTGTCAACTGTCATCAGCCATCTATCAACTGTCATGTGTCACCTGTCATCTGTCATTTGTCACCTGTCACCGGCCACCTGTCTACTGTGACCTGTCATCTGTCATCTTTCAACTGTCATCTGTCATCTGTCAACTGTCATCTGTCATCTGTCAACTGTCATCTGTCACCTGTCATCTGTCAACTGCCATCTGTCACCTGTCATCTGTCATCTTTTAACTGTCATCTGTCATCTGTCAACTGTTATCTGTCAACTGTCATCTGTCACCTGTCACCTGTCATCTGTCATCTGTCGACTGTCATCTGTCACCTGTCATCTGTCATCTTTCAACTGTCATCTGTCATCTGTCAACTGTCATCTGTCACCTGTCATCTGTCAACTGTCACCTGTCATCTGTCAACTGTCAACTGTCATCTGTTACCTGTCATCTGTCATCTTTCAACTGTCATCTGTCACCTGTCATCTGTCATCTGTCACCTGTCATCTGTCATCTTTCAACTGTCATCTGTCACCTGTCATCTGTCAACTGTCATATGTCACCTGTCATCTGTCATCTGTCAACTGTCATCTGTCACCTTTCATCTGTCAACTGTCATCTGTCATCTGTCACCTGTCATCCGTCAACTGTCATCTGTCACCTGTCATCTGTCAACTGTCATCTGTCATCTGTCACCTGTTATTTGTCAACTGTCATCAGTCATCTATCAACTGTCATGTGTCACCTGTCATCTGTCATCTGTCACCTGTCACCGGCCACCTGTCTACTGTCACATGTCATCTGTCACCTGTCATCTGTCATCTTTCAACTGTCATCTGTCATCTGTCAACTGTCACTTGTCATCTGTCAACTGTCACCTGTCATCTGTCAACTGTCATCTGTCACCTGTCATCTGTCATCTGTCAATTGTCATCTGTCACCTGTCATCTGTCAACTGCCATCTGTCACCTGTCATCTGTCATCTGTCAACTGTCATCTGTCAACTGTCATCTGTCACCTGTCATCTGTCACCTGTCACCTGTCATCTGTCATCTGTCACCTGTCATCTGTCACCTGTCACCTGTCACCTGTCATCTGTCATCTTTCAACTGTCATCTGTCATCTGTCAACTGTCATCTGTCACCTGTCATCTGTCATCTGTCAACTGTCATCTGTCACCTGTCATCTGTCAACTGTCACCTGTCATCTGTCAACTGTCAACTGTCATCTATCACCTGTCATCTGTCAACTGTCATATGTCACATGTCATCTGTCATCTGTCATCTGTCATCTGTCAACTGTCATCTGTCACCTGTCATCTGTCAACTGTCATCTGTCATCTGTCACCTGTCATCTGTCAACTGTCATCTCTCATCTGTCACCTGTTATTTGTCAACTGTCATCAGTCATCTATCAACTGTCATGTGTCACCTGTCATCTGTCATCTGTCACCTGTCATCTGTCAACTGTCATCTGTCACCTGTCATCTGTCAACTGTCACCTGTCATCTGTCAACTGTCAACTGTCATCTATCACCTGTCATCTGTCAACTGTCATATCTCACCTGTCATCTGTCATCTGTCACCTGTCATCTGTCACCTGTCACCTGTCATCTGTCATCTGTCAACTGTCATCTGTCACCTGTCATCTGTCATCTTTCAACTGTCATCTGTCATCTGTCACCTGTCATCTGTCAACTGTCACCTGTCATCTGTCAACTGTCAACTGTCATCTGTCACCTGTCATCTGTCAACTGTCATATGTCACCTGTCATCTGTCATCTGTCAACTGTCATCTGTCACCTGTCATCTGTCAACTGTCATCTGTCATCTGTCACCTGTCATCTGTCAACTGTCATTTGTCATCTGTTATCTATCAACTGTCATCTGTCATCTATCAACTGTCAACTGTCATCTGTCATCTATCAACTGTCATCTGTCACCTGTCGTCTGTCAACTGTCATTTGTCATCTGTCACCTGTAATCTGTCAACTGTCATTTGTCATCTGTTATCTATCAACTGTCATCTGTCATCTGTCATCTATCACCTGGCACCTGTCACCTGTCATCTGACATCTGTCAACTATCAACTGTCATCTGTCACCTGTCATCTGACAACTGTCACCTGTCATCCATCAGCTGTCAACTGTCCCATGTAATTTATCAACTGTCATCTGTCATCTGTCATCTTTCATCTGTCATCTGTCACCTGTCATCTGTCAACTGTCACATGTCATCTGTCAACTGTCACCTGTCATCTGTCATCTGTCACTTGTCATCTATCAACTTTAATCTGTCAACTGTCAACTGTCATCTGTTATTTATCAACAGCCATCTGTCACCTTTCATCGGTCAACTGTCAGCTGTCATTTGTCATATTTCATTTCTCACCTGTTATCTGTCAACCGTCACCTGCATCTAGCATCTGTCATCTGTCATCTGTTATCTGACACCTGACATCTGACATCTGTCATCTGTCATCTGTCACCTGTCATCTGTTAACTGTCATCGGTCATCTGTCAACTGTCATCTGTCATCTATCAACTGGCATCTGTTACCTGTCATCTGTCAAATGTCATCTGTCACCTGTCATCTATCAACTGTCACCTGTTATATGTCAACTGTCATCGGTCATCTGTCAAATGTCATCTGTCATCTATCAACTGTCATCTGTCACCTGTCATCTGTCAACTGTCATCTATCATCTGTTAACTGTCATCTGTCCCCTGTCATCTGTCACCTGTCACCTGTTATCTATTAACTTTAATCTGTCAACTGTCAACTGTCAAATGTCATCTGTCATCTATCAACTGTCATCTGTCATCTGTCATCTATCAACTGTCATCGGTCACATGTCATCTGTCAAATGTCATCTGTCATCTATCAACTGTCATCTGTCATCTGTCATCTGTCATCTATCAACTGTCATCTGTCACCTGTCATTTGTCACCTGTCATCTGTCACCTGTCATCTGTCACCTGTCATCTGTCACCTGTCATCAGTCATTTGTTATCTGTCATCTGTCATCTATTAACTGTCAACTGTGACATGTTATCAGCCAACTCTCACCTGTTAACTATCATCTGTCAACTGTCATCTATCAACTGTCATCTGTCATCTGTCATCTATCAACTGTCATCTGACACCTGTCATCTGCCACCTGTAATCCGTCATCTATCAACTATCATCTATCAACTGTCATCTGTCAACTGTCATCTATCAACTGTCATCTGTCATCTGTCACCTGTCATCTAGCAACTGTCACCTGTCATCAGTCATTTGTCATCTGACATCTGTCATCTGTCATCTATCAACTGTCAACTGTAACATGTCATCTGTTATCTGTCATCTATCAATTGTCATCTGTCACCTGTTATTTATCAACTGTCACCTGTCATATGTCAACTGTCATCGGTAATCTGTCAAATGTCATCTGTCATCTATCAATTGTCATCTGTCACCTGTCATCTGTCATCTATCAACTGTCAACTGTCACCTGTCAGCTATCAACTGTCATCTGTCACCTGTCATCGGTCATCTGGCATCTGTCATCTGTAATCTATCAACTGTCAACTGTCACTTGTCATCTGTCAACTGTCACCTGTTATCTTGCAACTGTCACCTGTCATGTATCAACTGGCATCTGTCACCTGTCATCTGTCAACTGTCACCTGTCATCTATCAATTGTCGTCTGCCACCTGTCATCTGTCATCTGTCATCTGTCACCTGTCATCTATCAAATGTCAACTGTCACCTGTCATAGGTCAACTGTTACCTGTTATCTATCAACTGTCACCTGTCATATGTCATCTGTTATCTGTCATCTCTCATCTAGCAACTGTAATCTGTCACTTGTAAACCATCATGTATCATCTGTCACCTGTCATCTATCAACTGTCATTTGTCATCTGTTATCTATCAACTGTCATCTGTCATCTGTCATCTATCAACTGTCAACTGTCATCTGTTATCTATCAACTGTCATCTGTCATCTGTCATCTATCACCTGGCACCTGTCACCTGTCATCTGACATCTGTCAACTATCAACTGTCATCTGTCACCTGTCATCTGTCAACTGTCACCTGTCATCCGTCAGCTGTCAACTGTCCCATGTAATTTATCAATTGTCATCTGTCATCTTTCATCTATCATCTGTCATCTGTCACCTGTCATCTGTCAACTGGGACCTGTCATCTGTCAACTGTCACCTGTCATCTGTCATCTGTCACTTGTCATCTATCAACTTTAATCTGTCACCTGTCAACTGTCATCTGTTATTTATCAACAGCCATCAGTCACCATTCATCGGTCAACTGTCAGCTGTCATTTGTCATATTTCATTTCTCACCTGTTATCTGTCAACCGTCACCTGCATCTAGCATCTGTCATCTGTCATCTGTTATCTGACACCAGACATCTGACATCTGTCATCTGTCATCTGTCACCTTTCATCTGTTAACTGTCATCGGTCATCTGTCAACTGTCATCTGTCATCTATCAACTGTCATCTGTTACCTGTCATCTGTCAAATGTCATCTGTCACCTGTCATCTATCAACTGTCACCTGTTATATGTCAACTGTCATCGGTCATCTGTCAAATGTCATCTGTCATCTATCAACTGTCATCTGTCACCTGTCATCTGTCAACTGTCATCTATCATCTGTTAACTGTCATCTGTCACCTGTCATCTGTCACCTGTCACCTGTTATCTATTAACTTTAATCTGTCAACTGTCAACTGTCAAATGTCATCTGTCATCTATCAACTGTCATCTGTCATCTGTCATCTATCAACTGTCATCGGTCACATGTCATCTGTCAAATGTCATCTGTCATCTATCAACTGTCATCTGTCATCTGTCATCTGTCATCTATCAACTGTCATCTGTCACCTGTCATTTGTCACCTGTCATCTGTCACCTGTCATCTGTCACCTGTCATCTGTCAACTGTCTCCTGTTATCTGTCAACTGCCATCTGTCATCTGTCATCTGTCACCTGTCACCTGTCACCTGTCATCTGTCATCTGTCATCTGTCACCTGTCATCTGTCAACTGTCATCTGTCATCTGTCAACTGTCACCTGTCATCTGTAATCTTAGGTGACAGTTGACAGATGACATATGACAGTTGATAGATGACAGATGACAATGAATAGATGACGGGTGACAGTTGACAGATGACAGATGATAGGTTAAAGTTGATAGATGACAGGTGACATATAGAGCTGATAGATGACAGATGACAGTTAAGAGCTGAAAGATGACAGTTGACAGATGACAGATGACAGATGAAAGGTGACAGTTGACAGATGACAGGTGACAGTTGATAGATGACAGATGACAATTAATAGATGACGGGTGACAGTTGGCAGATGACAGATGACAGGTGACAGTTGATAGATGACAGGTGACATATAGAGCTGATAGATGACAGATGACAGTTAAGAGCTGAAAGATGACAGTTGACAGATGACAGCTGACAGATGACAGTTGATAAATGACAGGTGACAGATGACAGGTGACAGATGACAGATGACAGGTGACAGATGAGAAATGACAGATGACAGATGACAGGTGACAAGCGACAGATGACAGTTGACAGTTGACAAATGACAAGTTACAGGTGACAGTTGACACATGACAGGTGACTGTTGACAGATGACAGGTGACAGATGACAGATGACAGATGGCAGATGAGAGATGACAGATGACAGTTGACAGATGACAGGTGACCGATTACAGATCACAGATGACAGATGACAGGTGACAGATTACAAATGACAGATAACAGTTGATAGATGACAGGTGATAGTTGACAGATGACAGGTTACAGGTGACAGTTGACACATGACAGGTGACAGTTGACAGATGACTGATGACAGATGGCAGATGAGAGATGACAGATGACAGTTGACAGGTGACAAATAACAATTGCTAAATGACAGATGACAGTTGATAGATGACAGGTGACAGTTGACAGATGACAGTTGACAGATGACAGTTGATAGATGACAGGTGACAGATGACAGATGACAGACGACTATATTGCTCTCGTTCTTTTACTGTACATCTGCTATCTCTTGACATTCTGGAAAATATCCTTCGAGCTCTGTGGCATTCGTCTGTTTTTAGCGCAATTTCTTCGTTCCTAATAATAAGACGTTTTGCGGTGTTTTGTTCTCCCTGTCTGTATGCATCTTTCATAATCTGCGTGTATTGCTCTATCGACGCATCTGCCCCATCTGGAGAGATCCAGGCTCCATGTGAGCGTTTCTTTAAATGTCTCCCAGTCTACTGATGTCACAGTTTGCCCCGGCTCTCAGGCCACCACTTGATCCCTCACTTCATAGTATATCGATGTTCTGTGATGGCTTCCTCTTCCATCACCTTCCATTCTTTGATCTTTTCTCCTACCCCTTGTGTGTAGCAGATCACGTCAATGTACGACTCACTCAGTCCCCTGACAAACGTAGGGCTAGCTCCAGTGTTGTGTACAGCGTGTCCCATTTTCGATTATATTACGGGGTATCTCACTTACGAGTAAAGATAGAGAGTTGCGGTTTTCGCAACACTGTGCTACTTTTTTGTGAAAAGAAAGATGGCGTATCAGCTGTCATCTGTCAACTGTCACCTGTCACCTGTCACCTGTCATCTGTCACCTGTCATCTATCAACTGTCACCTGTCATCCATCAACTGTCATCTGTCACCTGTCATCTGTCATCTGTTAACTGTCATCTGTCAACTGTCACCTGTCATCTGTCAACTGTCATCTGTCACTCGTCATCTGTCACCTGTCATCTATCAACTGTCATCTGTCATCTGTCCTCTGTCATCTATCAACTGTCATCTGTCACTCGTCATCTGTCACCTGTCAACTGTCATCTATCAACTGCCATCTGTCATCTGTCATCTGTCACCTGTCATCTATCAACTGCCATCTGTCATCTGCCACCTGTCATCTGTCATCTATCAACTGCCATCTGTCATCTGCCACCTGTCATCTGTCATCTATCAACTGTCATCTGTCACCTGTCATCTGTCATCTATCAACTGTCACCTGTCATCTGTCAACTGTCATCTATCAACTGCCATCTGTCATCTGTCATCTGTCACCTGTCATCTATCAACTGTCATCTGTCCGCTGTCAACTGTCATCTGTCATCTGTCAGCTCTATTTGTCACCTGTCATCTGTCAACTGTCAATTGTCATCTGTCATCTGTCAACTGTCACCCGTCATCTATCAATTGTCATCTGCCATTTATCAACTGTCACCTGTCATCTGTCAACTGCCACCTGTCATCTGTCATCTGTCATCTGTCAAGTGTTACATCAGATGACAGATGTCAACTGTCACCTGTAATCTCTCATCTGTCATCTGTCAACTGTCACCTAAGATTACAGATGACAGGTGACAGTTGACAGATGACAGATGACAGTTGACAGATGACAGATGGCAGGTGACAGTTGACAGATGGCAGGTGACAGTTGACAGATGACAGGTAACAGATGACAAATGACAGATGACAGGTGATATATGACAGCTGACAGGTGACAGATGACGAGTGTCAGATGACAGTTGATAGATGACAGGGGACAGATGACAGATGACACGTAACAGTTGACAGATGACAGTTGACAGATGACAGATGACAGGTGACAGATGACAGATGACAGTTGATAAATGACAGGTGGAAAATGACAGTTGATAGATGACTGATGACAGTTGACAAATAACAGGACAGCTGACAGTTGATAGATGACAGATGACAGTTTACAGAAGACAGATGAAAGATGACAGGTGTCACATGACAGTTGATAGATGACTGATGACAGTTGACAAATAACAGGTGACAGCTGACAGTTGATAGATGACAGGTGACAGATGACAGATGACAGTTGTTAGATGACAGGTGACAGTAGACAGATGGCCGGTGACAGGTGACAGATGACAGATGACAGATGACAGGTGACACATGACAGTTGATAGATGACTGATGACAGTTGACAAATAACAGGTGACAGCTGACAGTTGATAGATGACAGGTGACAGGTGACAGATGACAGTTGATAGATGACAGGTGACAGTAGACAGATGGCCGGTGACAGGTGACAGATGACGGATGACAGATGACAGGTGACACATGACAGTTGATAGATGACTGATGACAGTTGACAAATAACAGGTGACAGCTGACAGTTGATAGATCACAGGTGACAGATGACAGATGACAGTTGACAGATGACAGGTGACAGATGACAGTTGATAGATGACAGGTGACAGATGACAGACGACAGATGACAGTTGATAGATGACGGGTGACAGTAGACAGATGGCCGGTGACAGATGAGAGTTGACAGATGACAGATGACAGGTGACACATGACAGTTGATAGATGACTGATGACAGTTGACAAATAACAGGTGACAGCTGACAGTTGATAGATGACAGGTGACAGATGACAGTTGACAGATGACAGGTGACAGATGACAGTTCATAGATGACAGGTGACAGATGACAGTTGGCAGATGACAGGTGACAGATGACAGTTGATAGGTTACAGATGACAGTTGACAGATGAAAGATGACAGTTGACATATGACAGGGGACAGTTGACAGATGACGGGTGACAGATGACAGTTGATAGATGACAGGTGACAGATGACAGATGACAGGTGACAGATGAAACATTACAGATGACAGATGTCAGATGTTAGATGACAGTGATCTTATAATTAGCCAAAATTTGATTTTAAATTTTTAAGTATTTGTCAAACATTTTCAAAAATTACAAATTTTACAAAAACGGTGCAAAATAGAGTGTTAGATTAAGAGACAAATTTTCTCTAGAATTTTAAGCTGAATTCAAAAATTAAAATATGAGTTAATAAAAAAAATTGAAAAAAAAAACAAAAGAAACCCATTTTAGAAGTATTCAACTGGAAACTCACCTATCTAACATCAATGCACAATATAAAGTTAAAAAAATCGTTAGAGCCGTTTTAGAAAAAATTTGGTGTGATACACTCACACAACTTCCTTTTACAGTGATCTTATAATTAGTCAAAAATTTTATTTTTAATTTTTAAAAATTTGTCAAAAATTTTCAAAAATTACAAATTCTACAAAAACGGTACAAAATAGAGCGTTAGTTGAAGAGACAAATTTTCTCTAGAATTTTAAGGTTAATTCTAAAATGTAATAATATACCGGGTGTTTTATTTAAAATAGGAGTTAATAAAAAAATAGAAAGAAAACAAAAGAAACCCACTTTAAAAGTATTCAACTAGAAAATCACCTATCTTACATCAATACACATTAAAAATGTAATAAATATGTAAAGTTTAAAAAACATCGTTAGAGCCGTTTTTGAAAAAATCGAAAAAACTGAAAAATCACAAGAGCAAACACCTACTTCCGGTTATGCGATTTTCTTCAAAAGCTTGCTGTCTCATCTACATAGTACACAAAACTTATATATGAAGTTTCAACGCCATACCTCTTTCCGTTTTTGAGATATTCTGTTCACAGACAGACAGACAGACACACAGACACACACACACAGACAGACCAATGAAAAAAATATGTTTTTTAGGATCAGGGGACTCTAAAACGTGAAGATCTGTTGAAAACTCAATTTCGAATTTTTGGGGTGAATCCAATACTTCCTTTATTGTAAAAGGAAGTAAAACCGAAAAAAACTGAAAAATCACAAGAGTAAACACCTACTTCCGGTTATGCGATTTTCTTCAAAAGCTTGCTGTCGCATCTACATAGTACACAAAACTTATATATAAAGTTTCAACGCCATACCTCTTTCCGTTTTTGAGATATTCTGTTCACAGACACACAGATACACACAGGCAGACAGACCAATGAAAAAAATATGTTTTTTTGGGATCAGGAGACTCTGAAACGTGAAGATTTGTTGAAAACTCAATTTCAAATTTTTGGGGTGAATCCAATAAAGTACGTTTTTTCCTATAAAAATTTTCAAGGTCAAAGAATTTAGGGTTTATGTTGGCATAACTTGGTTTCCTTTAAAAAATATATGTTGGCAAAATTTGCTTTAGTAACTTTATAGAACTAAAAATTGGTGGGAAATTTAAAATCTGGCATTAAAGCTCTATGTACATCAAAAGCTCTTGCTAATGTTTCGTAAACGTCTTCTTCTGGTGTGTTAAGATGCAGATCCAACAGTTCCTGTGCACACTTCACTACATTTAATTTTAAAAGATTCCGTTTTTTACGCGTATTCAGTTTTAAAATAGAAAAAACTGACAATTTAATTTTAAATGTCAAAGTGACAAAAGTCGTTTACAGAAAAACCTGACGAAAATAAATTTTCTAATAATTTAAAAAAAGCAGTTTTGCCAATTTTAACATGACCTTGAAAATTTTTATAGGAAATAAACGTACTATACTTCCTTTATTGTAAAAGGAAGTAAAAAAGAGTATGTCTGGTCACCCTAGTCTTGGTCATACTTTCAACTAGAAAATCACCTATCTCACATCAATACACATTAAAAATGTAAAGTTAAAAAAAATCGTTAAAGCCGTTTTTGAAAAAATCGAAAAAAACTGAAAAATCACAAGAGTAAACATCTACTTCCGGTTATGCGATTTTCTTCAAAAGCTTGCTGTCGCATCTACATAGTACACAAAACTTATATATGAAGTTTCAACGCCATACCTCTTTCCGTTTTTGAGATATTCTGTTCACAGACACACAGACAGACAGACCAATGAAAAAAAATATGTTTTTTGGGTTCAGGGGACTCTAAAAGGTGAACATCTGTTGAAAACTCAATTTCAAATTTTTGGGGTGAATCCAATACTTCCTTTATTGTAAAAGGAAGTAAAAAAGAGTATGTCTGGTCACCCTAGTCTTGGTCATACTTTCAACTGGAAAATCACCTATCTCACATCAATACACATTAAAAATATAATAAAAATGTAAAGTTTAAAAAAATCGTTAGAGCCGTTTTTCAAAAAATCGAAAAAAACTAAAAAATCACAAGAGTAAACACTTACTTCCGGTTATGCGATTTTCTTCGAAAGCTTGCTGTCTCATCTACATGGTACAAAAAACTTATATATGAAGTTTCAACGCCATACCTCTTTCCGTTTTTGAGATATTCTGTTCACAGACACACAGACAGACAGACCCAGCAGACACACACACACACACACACAGAAAGACGCACCCAGCAGACACACACACACACACACACACACACACACACACACACACACACACACACACACACACAGACAGACCAATGAACAAAAGCATGTTTTTTGGGTTCAGGGGACTCTAAAAGGTGAAGATCTGTTGAAAACTCAATTTCGAATTTTCGGGGTGAATCCAATACTTCCTTTATCGTATATGGAGGTAAAAAGTAGGCTTTTTTAAATTAATTTCAGGGTGTGAGGGAGTAAAGTGTATCATTAAATCCCGCGAAGGAAATAATCACTCAAGTGATTTAGAACCTCGTGATCACACGGTACCCTATTTTTTGCACTTCTGTGAACATTATCATCAAACATTTGAAAGATTTGGAATCTCTCAATTTGGAAACTGACAATTACAAAATAATTTTAAATACGAATTTTATTAAACATTTTGTGTACAGAGTGATTTTTTAAAAACTGAATTGCAGTAGGCCCTGGATAGCCTGAATTAGTTAGCGGTACTGAGGTGTATTGTCAGTCTATGTCAAATTCGAGATTTGCAGGATAAGTTTTGCGTCAGTGTGTGTCAAATGTTGTGACTTACTGTTGGACTCGGACAATAATGACAGGGGCTGTCATAAGTGTATCAATGGTGACATTTTTAGGTAATGTTGAAAAACAGTTAATCAATGCGTTGTCCAAATTGAATAAAAAATGTGTGGTAATTATGGATAATGCACCATATAATTTGGTTCTTATTGATAAACCACCCAATTTCTCGCCCAATAAACGACAAATACAGGAATGGTTAATTAAACGTGACGTACAATTTGATGTCAAACTAATAAAGCGACAATTATGGAATTTCATTTTACCTTTACATATTGCAGGGCATTTTTTAATGAATTGCTACTAGGTGTCCAACCTGTAAAAAGTGTTTTTTGTGAGCTACTAGCATTAAACAAACGGATTCTCATAGTCATAACTATAACGTTCTGAGCCTGGGTTGCGTAGTACGCGTTCACGTCACGGGCGCCAATAATTTATTCACGTTTTATAGTTCGATTAGTACAGTGATTACAGTGTACTAACTGTACAGTCTATATATTTTTTCTACTCCCACATGTATATATTCTGTTTTCTTCACAATCTACAGAATGGATATGTAGGCAATTGTAGTTAACTGAACGTATATGATTTCATATCCACACAAGTGTGGATATGAAATACACCAATCACAAACCACGTTAGTCGTGATTACCTAGGCAACTTTCATTAATTGTTTGTTTTGCAATGGGCACGCCCTGCTGTGCCCTGTTTGTGGCAAACGTGATTTTGTTGTAAGATATCTTATTAATTAGCGTTGAATAAATTTTCTTTTAATTTTCCATTCTTTTCCATTGATAGGTCGTAGAAAAAATACACTGTACAACTCGAGTGGAATGTCCATATCGCCCTCGGATAATTGAGCACTCCGCCTACGGCGTCGTGCTCAAACTTTATCCTCGTGCGATATGGACATCATATCCACTCTCGTTGTACAAACTACTATAATGAAACGTGAAACTGTAATATTTTTAGTGAGCTGTAATATCATAAATTAAAATAATTATTTGCTGTTGCTGTATAACATTCATAAAATGTTTACTGTATTTCTTTAATATTACTTAGGGTACACCACACCATTCATCGTAAGACTCCAGCCAGTCCAGCCAGTCCTGTATAGGCGTTTGAAACCACAGAAGCGATCATATCGCATTACAATCAAATAAAATTAAAACAGAGAACTTCTCCAACGGAAGAATCTATGAACTACAAATTTTTTGTTTCACTGAATGGAGTTGGTACTGCACATTACAATCCTCGTCAGGCTGTGGGCGAATTTTTGAAAAAAAAAGATGTAATGCAACATACGTATGAATTATGCATTTAATTTAATAATAATATCCATATATACAATGAGTATCATGTGATGTAACAGTTGTATGTTTTAACTGGTGGGGTTGTAATGAGCAACCAGAGTGGTTGTTTACATATGAAGTAGAAAAAATAACTTGAATTTATAATCGGCGATAAATAATCAAGTGAAGGGTTAAATTCCCATTAATTGCGAAGAATAATAATGGAATATTTGATACGTAATAGCAATGTAGTATTCTTTACGATTAATTTAACTGTGTGTCACAAGTATTATTCAAAATAGAATTCAAGATTGTTGAAGCCATTTAAAGTGGTATTTTACTTCGAAACCAGTAAAAAAGTGCAAGTGGGTGTTCATGGTATACTGTTGAACTATCTATCCACATAATAAAAGGGTCAATGAGCTGCAACGAGTTTTTATTTGGTCGTGAACAACCAATGAGATGTTTGCTGACTAGCATCCAGTTAGGAGCTGGGATAACACTCAGGTACAGGAGATACTATCGAAAGGTTAGTGTCCATTTCTTCAGTAATATGAAAAAGTACATAGCAAGTTTGGTGCGGAAAATCATTTAAATAATTGTAATTATATATTTAGAAATTAATTTAGAATAATTAATTTTCTAAGTTTTAATAGTGATTCGAGTACTCGACGTATTTCGGTCATTATAATTTGAAATTTATATTTTTGGATTAGGATATTTTAGAAGCATAATTTAAATGAAGTTTGGATTTTTAAACATTTGATTAAAATATTTTGACAATATCTATCTAATTTTTGTAATGTCAGACCAAACTTTGAACGATACTAACACACTGAAGTATAAGTTCAATTTTGTGTAGTACCTAAATGATGTATTTGATTAACGAAGTCAAATAATTATTATATTTTAAAGTAATTAAGTCTTCAACTACAATAAAAAGTTGTTGGTTGAACATTTACCCATCCAGCTGGGAGTAAGGATTCCCATTGCTTATTAAACTGACTAGCCGAGGTATTAAAAAACTATAATCACATGATATAATTCAAAGTGTCAAATTGAGTTATAAGATACGTCAATTTCGATTTATTTCATTAAGAAGTAAGGTAAGCTCCCTTTTGTTTGTGTTTATATTAATTCTCTTTAATTATGATTGTAGTTTTATATTGTTTATATTACAATGAGGGTAAACTTGGTTAAAAGTGTAAAAATTGGAAAAAAAATACTAAAGGTAAAACAGAGGAATTTATTGGTTCACAAATCTAATTTTAACATGTTTCTTATTTCTAGATAAATAATATTGCGCTTTTAAATGTGTGTGTCCCAAATATTTTTAAATTGTATGAACAAATTTGTATTATGTCTTGAAGAAGCTATATTAAATAGTGAAACGTAACATTTATTTTGACTTTTAATAATCATAACTAGAATGTTTTGACACAACTAATGATTTTACGCAAAAACCATTAGCATTTTCTGAATTCAAAAACAAAATAGCTGAAAAATCTTCTAATGAAAAAACATGACAAACAATACTCATGTTTTTTCTTATTTTAATTTAAATAATACAGCTGTACAAACAATAACTTGAATAAAAGGGTATATTTAACTTAATATTAATTGTAATAACACCGCGAGAGAGTGGTATATTACAAAGTTAGCTCTTGTATTTATGTTTAATATTTCATTTGTTCTTTGTTCAATGTTCTGAATGTAAATGTTGTTTATTTTATAAATTATAAATTAATGTTTTGTGCATTTTAGTGTGTATTTTTTATTTTTACCTTGTCCAATTCAAGATTTACTGGGTGTCCAAATTTAACCATTGGGTGTCCATTTGGACCATATATCTAACTTACTATATTGCTAGCGGCTATGAGTGGGAAACTCACCAAAGAAGTGAGACAGACAACCAACTCTTCAATGTATAATGGTGAGCTGTGTGCAAGCGCGGCGGCGTCGTCCGGCCAATGGGGAAGTGGTCAAGTTTAAAATTCGCTTCTAAAGGCGGAGTTCGAATTCTCACGCATGCGCACGAGACGCGTTATACTCTAAGTGAGACTATGTCGGCGCCTTAATGTTTTCTGGCGTTCCGAGGCCCTACTAGCAATATATGTGTATTATATATATGATTTGGACACACAGTTATATCTTAAAAAATGCCCTGACATATTGACCAAAAGCAATAGGTACTTAGTTGACAATATTTTAAAACGACATGGGCATGAAATTCTTAGATTACTACCTCCATACCACTGTCGGTGAAATTCGGTGCACGGCCCGGTCTATTGCGCATCCGCTACGAGCGATGTAAGTTTATAGTTCGATCAACGTGTACATCAAAATGTTGTGGCTGCCGGTTGCCGCTATCGTCTCGTAATGTTTAAAGCAATGTTGTTGCGCTCTCGGCGGTGGTTCAGGTTAATGGTTTATGTTAGTTGTTAAGTCTTGATAATTTGTTTAGAGAAAAAATACAAGAGAGAGTTTGTTCAACGTTACATTTTTATGTTCACTGTTACATTTATGCGCATGCGCACTGGACCGGACCGTGCACCGAATTTTTACCCCACTGGTACTACAATCTAGGGATGTGCGATTCTCTCCAGAAGATCGATCTTCTGGATCGATCCAGATCGGAATCCACAAGATCGATACTATTAAAAATCGTGGTACAAAAGATCGATCTTCCTATAGATCGATTTCATTCATCTTACAGATTTCGTTAATAATTACACATTATATAAAGCATCTTATTTAGAACGTAAAATTAATTTTATCAGATTTCTATAATTTCTTGTAAAATAGCGTTTGTTTACTTTTTAAACATAGATGCCGCTAACGGGCATTTACCGAAAGTAATCTCTAAATTATTTTAACAGAAAGCTGGTGGCACGTACCGCTGTGACAGAATTTCCTGTGTCGCTATGCCATTGAAGATCGAAAACCCGATCTGTCGGCAAAAGAATCGATCTTATAAAAAATCGGAAATAGAAAGATCGCTTCAAAAGATCGAGAATCGCGAGTAAAAGAATCGATCTTCTGAAAAATCGATCTAGATCGCACATCCCTACTACAATCCATTTGAATTGGCATGGAGTTTATGTAAGAACTATTATAATAAGGACATAAATTCTCAGCCTCCCTCAAAAGACATAATTGCTAATTTATGGCTTAAATCTCTATCACTGTGTACAGCAAACATATGGAAAAAAACATTGAACTACTAATATAAAGTGACTGGGCAAAGCACATTGTTAAATTGGTGTGGATGATATACCTCCTGTTATTATTAGGTTGGAAGAATCTGAAACAGAATCGGAAGACGAGTTGTATTCCTCTTCTGAATCAGATTCTGGATGATAATCCTGGAGTGTATCCATCTAAATTCTGGTAAATTATATCTCTGAAAATGGTTCTACCAGGGTATTTTGTATTATCTCTTTATTTTGAAATGCGAATTATTATTAATAATATATTTTTATGGCCTTGCCTGATTACCTGCCTCGGCTATCGCCTCGGCCAGCTATTTCAGGCATCGTCCATAAAAAGCCAGTTTTTCGGCTTAGATACACAAATAACTATTTACATTAGTACATAAAAGATCGATGTCTAGAAATTGTATGACGTTTCTGTACAGTTAGATAACAATCACGCTTAAATAAACGTACTTAAAATAAAGCAATACCGTATTTAATGTCAATGGTTCAGTAATTTTAGCTCTTATTAGGTAGTATAATAGTACTTAATAAGTTAACACATTGACAGTTCTAATGGTTTTTGATATAACTAGTGTTTTTTTTTCTTTGTCACCAACTACCTACACTGTTACAAAAATGCAAATGCAAAGCCTGCTCTGAATCATAAACCAAAAAAATAGACTATACCTGTCAGTGTTAAAACTTTAGTGTTTCTATTAGTATTTGTTGGGGTCCCTACACAATTTATGCTGTTACCTTTGGTTTCTAGTAACAAATTTTATTAATCAGACTGTGAGGTTAGATAACGTAAGTAGCTGTCAGAGTCAGAATGACAAATCACTACTATGAAAATAAATAGGTAGGTCGGTAACAATAAACAAATTTAAATTATTTTAACAGAATACAAAATGGTAAATGTCATGAAAAGAAGAACATTAGGAATGAAGGCAAAAACTGAAGGAGACCAAGGTAACCTAAAATAATTAATTTTTAAATTGCCAGCGTGGCGGGTAGACAGGGCTCAAAACATCATCCAACAAAATTCACTGTCAATTTTGCCAACCTTACAACAGTTTGACAAGTATTACAGCAAAAAAATTAACTATACTAATTTTATATTAACCGTGTTTTCTAGACTCCATCGCAGATAAAATATTGTACGATACACATGCGTAAAGCATCTTTAGCCACTCGCGTTTTAACTCTGCCCCCCTCATTTGTATCGTAAATTACTATTAAAATAACATGTGAGCAAATGAAAATGAAATCAAGCTTGGCTTTGAAATATTTGTCTTATGAATAATATGTTGGTAGCATTGTAAGTCTATGTCAAATTCGAGGTTAGCAGGTTAGGTTTTGCGTCAGTCTGTGTCAAAACCGACGGAAAACCTAACGTGCTAACCTCGAATTTGACATAGTCTTACAGTGCCACCAACATATTTACAGGCGTTTTGCACCCAAATTGGGCGCGAAATAATAATTTGTACAAGAGTGATCCATTTTGTGTGTCGAGTTAATTTTGAGGTTAGAAAATCCACATAAAAAAAGTCACTTATAAAAATTTGAAAACCCTACTACTGGCTTACTTGCGTCGCCCTGAGTCGATTGACACCAAAATCAGCCAGTTCGTTCTCAAAGTGGCGTCAAGCAAAGCAAATTATTATGTCGGATACAACAAATATTTCAAAGCCAAGCTTGATTTCATTTTCATTTGCGCACATGTTACTTTTCTGATATATAAAAATAGGTCGCCGCCACTGAGAGTGGCAACATTACGATATTTAAAATACTAAATTTTCACTCCGTTTTTATTTTTCTTTTATGTGAGCAATTAATATTTAGCAATTATAATACTAATTATCGTAAATGTATATACTTACAAAGCTACTTAAATTGTTTTGCCATTAAAAAAAAGATCAATAGTAATCAACTACTTTCAATCGCGTTTACCGCCTAAATTTCAAAGTCTGAAAGGAAGAAGAAGCAGTCGGCGCATGCGCTCGTTGTAGTAACCTCTTTCCTTTTCCCAAGCAAACGACAAGGTACACGTTTTGTCATTAGTTTTGTGACGTTTTTATTTAGTTTTCTCGAAATTAGAGCCCCATAAGGCTAAAATATTAAATGTAACTTTAATCTTAAATACCATCATAAGGTTTTCATATAATTTGCAAGTCCGATGATTGGGTTTGCATGTAATAATTCGTGAAGAAGTGTTTGTGTTCGTACTGTGCAGGTTAACAGGCACTGCTTATAATTCATTTTATATTTGTGAAAATACACGCTACAGTTGAAGAAAAATACTCTTAATTGTGAGATTTCATTGTAAGAATTAGTTTAGGTGTCAGTAGCGGAAATTTTGTGAAATTGCTAAAATGAATGTTTAGGTTATGTGTAATACTAATAAAACTTGTGTGTGCTAACGTGTTTTTTATTTTAGATGTCGTCGAAAATAGTGAAAGCAGGCGGCGGAGAGCCAGATCAATTCGAACTTCAAGTGTCGCAGGCACTCTTGGAGTTGGAAATGAATTCTGACCTGAAAGCGCAACTTCGAGAATTGCATATTACTAAGGCCAGGGAGATCGAACTTAATAACAAGAAGGTACGTTATTCTGCTCTTTAATAAACTTGTTAGTAATCAATAGGCATATTATGATGAAATATAACTTAGGACACCTAAGACATACTATGGTTAAAAAAGTTAAAATGAACTGATATTTTTTGTAATTACACTTTATACGTTTCCCTTGTAGACTTGAATTACTAATGTGTGTACTATTTAACAGTCGATCATCATATATGTGCCTATGCCAAAACTGAAGCAGTTCCAGAAGATTCAAACCAGGCTGGTTCGTGAATTAGAAAAGAAATTCAGTGGCAAACATGTAGTGTTTGTAGGAGAACGTAAGATTCTTCCTAAGCCCACACGTAAAACCCGCACCAAGAATAAGCAGAAGCGTCCCAGATCCCGTACCTTGACAGCTGTGTACGATGCCATCCTAGAAGACCTGGTATTCCCAGCTGAAATTGTAGGTAAACGTATTCGCGTAAAGTTGGATGGCTCGCAGCTTGTTAAAGTACACCTTGACAAAAATCAGCAAACCACTATTGAACACAAGGTTGGTTGGTATTTTGAATTTGAATAAAAATTAATTGTGGAGTTGTGGATATGTTCATTATAGCAATTGCATTGTTTCAGGTGGATACATTTGCGTCAGTGTATAAAAAGTTAACTGGAAGGGAAGTTACATTCGAATTCCCTGAACCGTATTTGTAATTTCACAAAAATTATTTAATAAATAATTGAAATACTTTATTGTTATTATTTTTAAATAAAATAATTTTAATGGCTACATTCATTGTCTCTTTAGGTAAAGTTAAAATTCCAGTTTATTTTGATTGCAGTGCAAACGTTTGGAATTTTGATTAGATATTGGATAACAAATGCGTTTCAGTATAGTACAAAATAAAACTAATGTTTGTGGAAGCGAAAGTAGATGTGCAATTGATACAGCTGTTTTGAGAATTGATATTAAATATTCTAGAATAATTGTTGTAAAGTGCAGTGTGGAGTTATTAAAAATAACTTGAAGTCTTCAGTTGCAAACTTTTGCTTTACAGTTGTCTCATACACACACAATGACGTACGTGAAACTGTTATAAAAAAAAATGAGGTACTCTTGAATTTTTAAATCATATTGTAGGTACTTACGAGTTCGCAAAAACGGAACTAGAAAATAAATGTGAAGCATTGGCAGTCCTCGTTACTGAATGACATATTTTTATGGTGTTTCCGACTACAAAATATATCTTCAAAAGTGAAAAAAAGATTAATAATGCTTCAGTACTATGAATGACAACCTTAAGCTCAAAATTATTTGTTTTGTTTACAATGGGGTTCATAAAATTTCTAAATTAGTTGCGGAAACAGCCAAGGCAAATATGGGCATCCCTCTATATTAAAATGTGTTGGAGCGCCATAATGCTATCTCATGTCCAGGGGCGGCGAGTAGACGGGTGCACGGGGGCGACCGCACCCGATCACAAATTGTTACGGGTGCAACGCACCCGATGAATAGTAACAGTAAAATAATATATTTCAAAACTATTTATTTGGAATGGAAGCAGCATGTGCTAACCAGCATCAGCCAGGGGGTGTAATGACCGGACTACCTGTCTTGGTTGGGACCGGAAGTACAATTTAAGGCTTATCGCCTAGGTACCGGCTAGGGTAACTACTACCTAAATATTTGCAAGAATTCAATGTTGCTTATTTCATGACGGAAATTTGCAATTAGCTGAAGTAAACGCCTCAGTTGCCAAGTAGCATTTGCGTTGTTCGCTCTACGTAGTTGTCTGCCTATACAATGGAGAAGTTTTTGATAAAGCAGGAAAAATCGACTAGTGCCGGAGATGGAAGGCCGCTTCAAACCCATCATGTTCAAACCTCGATAAAATAAATGGTATGTTATACATTGTAATTTATATTGCCATTTTCGATATGTCAATCTAAAATATTGTATTCTAGTTATTTATTTATTTAGAATAATTCAATGTAATGTTAATCACAAACTACATAACTTTATGCTGAGATTAACTAAACTTAATTTTACCAATATTGTATTTTATAAATTATTATTAGTTATTTCATTAATTACAAGAATTTTTTAATTGCAGATATTGACACAAAAAGAAAATCCACAAGGAAATTTTTGCATAAGTGATCTTATCAGTTTAGGTGGATAGATTACAATCTTCAGGCGGATAGAGTATTTTGTAGGACATGCTTAGAGGCAGCAAAAACAGAAAAACTTAATTCGAGGCCGCTACTGGGTCCAACAAAAATGCCTATAAAAGTTTTTGTGTTAATGGTTTTTCTTCGTGGAATAAAGCAATAGAGAGGTTTAAAGATCATGAACGTTAAAATTTTCATTTCCAAGCAGTTGGTATTGTGGTGTGTAGTGAACGTGGTGTTAATGTCTTGGCTAGTTTTAATACCGAAAAAGAAAGTCAAATGAAACAAGCTAGAGTTGCTTTGCTCACGTTTATTACTAGTTTAAAATATTTAGCAACGGAGGGTCTTGCCATTAGAGGCCACTCCGATGAAAATTCGAATTATTTCAGGCTTTTAAAGACAAGATCTGAAGATATACCGGAGTTGCGCTTAAGGCTACAAAGAAATCAATACAAGTGCATTTATATACTCTTTATTTATTTCTTTGAAAACCTGAAGTTTCCGAAATGTGTAGTATAAGGCACCCGATTGAAACTGTATAACTCGCCGCCCCTGCTCATGTCTATAGATCGTCTCGTGGGTTTGCAGTACAGCAAGCATCGGGCAATGTAAATCTTATGGGAGTTATTTTTTCTTTGTTGCCAATTCTAAGTGGTTGACACACCGCTAACAGAAGATATGTAAGTTTAGCATCAAAAAGTTACACCGCAGGTAAAATATTGCATATTAACTATGGTAAATGGTTTAACAGGACTAGTTTATTTCTTACAGGTACATATTTACTTCAGAACAAATTATGTACAGAAATATGGCTTCACTGATTCCCATAAAACCCTATATTGCAAACTTACCGTGAGACGGACTACAGTCACCTGTTATGTGAAAGCATTCCAACCTCAACCAAAGGTGGTTAGCTGCCACTCTCACGCTGCTAAGAGCAATGGGAAATGGGTTATCACTTTACAAAAGAGGTATTGAAAAGAATTAATTTGTAAAAGCAGAAGCTACCTGTATACTATTAAAAAGTTTTTAACGCTGCTGGTATTTAGGAATATTATTTCACAGTACAGGTAACCAGGGACCCGGACCCAAATAAAATAAGGATTCCGGTCCAGAACAAGATCGAAAATTTCGGTTCGGGTTCTGACCACACCATTCTAAATAGATTTCGGTCCTAGGGTTTTTTTTGGATTCGGACAAAAAAAGTGATTACTTTAGGTAGGCAGCCTATTCTCGAGCTTTTTTCATGAAAAATAAACCTTGATATCATATAAAATACCTATACAGAGTGTTTCCAAAATGTTGCGCAAAACTTTACAGGCAACTTCTAAAACTCAAAATAATAAAAAAGTTTATATATAGGCACATGTCCGCAAACTCTTTGTTTTCGAGCTATGGCTCGTTTCCTGCACCAATAGAAAATGCAAAAGTGCTAGAACAACGGGTTATCGATCCTTGTGCATCAATTCAAAATCAACTGGGATATATCCAGCGTGTAAGACAATCGATGATGCATCGTGTGCAGTCTTGTATAGAAACAAACGGCCAACATTTTGAACAATTGCTGTAGTTACTGTTAAGGCAAATTATTTTAAACCACTTGTAGAAAACGAATCATAGCTCGAAAATGAAGAGTTTGCGGACATGTGTTCATATAAACTTTTTTAACTATTTTGAGCTGTAGAAGTCGTCAGTAAAGTTTGGCACAACTACATTAGGTAATAGTGCACCTAAATTAATTTTATTATTATTGCAATTATTACAGCGTTAAAATTTTAGTCGAAAACTCGAAAATAAACATTATAAACAGCAGAATCCGTTACAGTTTTTACTTATTAAATACTTACGAAGGTACTTAAAGAAATATTGACTTTGGGGTAGGGTTAGGAACTATAAAAAGGTAGGTAATGTATGCAAGTCACTATATCTCTATTCAATTCGAAACATCAATAAATATTTAGGTACAAACAGTATTAGTACCTACTACCTATTATAGTCCAAGAGCCAGCAACGGGTTTGCTTACAGTATTTTTAATAAGCGTGTAACTGTTATGGAAGGTCCCTTTGAATATACTGAGAAGGAAACCCAAAGTCTGGCAAGCCTGCGGTGGTTGTTTTAGCCCCCTTGCGTCCTTGAAGGATGGAAAAAATAATAAAAAAAGTATATTAACGCTTTGCTATGTTGAAGGTAATCATATCTTTTGTAAGTAAAAAATTGACAGACGCTTTCGCGGGTGCTAAGTTTACCCCAGGTTCTCACAAAGTTGCATAATAAACTTAACCGTTTACAGTAAAATATCGAGAGAAAAAAAAATTATCCTCAGGCTGTGGAAATTCAAACGTATGAATAATATGATGGTGGCACTGTAAGTCTATGTCAAATTCGAGGTTAGCAGGTTAGGTTTTGCGTCAGTTTTGACACAGACTGACGCAAAACCTAACCTGGTAACCTCGAATTTGACATAGATTTACATAGTTACCAACATATTATTTATAGGTTTTGTGTCAGTTTTGACACATTATTTTTCCCCCCTCAGGGATGCAAGGGAGCTAAAACCACCACCGCAGGCTTGCCAGACTTCGGAGTCCATTTTCAGTATATTCAAAGGGACCTTCCACGCTTGTTAAAAAGACTAAGAAATCCGTTGCTGGCTCTGGGACTATTATAGCACTGCGGTAGACTATTATAAAAAAATGAAGAAAATACAATACTCAATTACTCAATGCAAGTTTTCTTGGAAAAATAATTCGTGAGTAAATTGTTTTGTTTTCTCCTTTTCATCTTGGCTTCTAGCAAGGATTCAATTATTTCGACTTCAGTTGTTTCCGCTTCTTCTTCATCACCAGAGTCATCAGACCCACTTGCTTGTGTTTGTCCTTCTCTCATTCCTGGCTCGGTCGTCTGGGGAGTTTGAGGTTTCGTCTTTTTTCTTCTGATTGCAAAACTGATTTCTTTTAAATTAGATACCTATCAACCGACTTCATAAAAATACAAAAACTCTAAACGCTAGAACTTACAGCTTTTTTTGTAGTATTGCGCTAGGTACGATAATATAAATATTTACATAACAAGACCTAAGAAAGTCCGCAAAAAATATTTTTTGGAAAGAACCGAAAAACACCCGAAAAACCTAAAAATATTTTTTACAGTTCGGGTTTTCTACCTATAATTTATTAAAAATGAAATATGGGTTCGGTTTCGGTTCGAGTCCAGACAAAAATTACTGTTCCGGTCCGATTTTCTGTTCAAAATCGGTCCGGTCCGGGTCCCTGCAGGTAACCCTCGATTTATAAGGACTTTACTAATCACGTTTACAATAGTTTGGAAATCGGAAAGTCAAAAATATAAAACAAATTATGTCAATAATGTATGTTTGAGTTTGCAGTATATAGATGATGGTTTTCATTTATTGAGATTACAATGCAGCACCTCAATTTCTAATCTTATTTTATCCCTATTTCTTCAAACATCAATGTAAAAATGTTTAACTTTTTTCAAAGGGGGTTTATAAAGAAAAATGTGTATGTGCTTTAATTTTTGAAAGAAGTTTTTACAAGCAGGGTTTGTAGGCTAAAGTTTTTGACTCAAAACCTCAGTAGCAACTGATTTTGTGAAAAATTTATGAATTTAATTTTGTTAGTAATAGTTTTTAGTTGATTTTGGAGGCTTTCTTGGTATTGTCATTATGTAAAGAACGACTTCTGGGTTTGGACCATGTCACCGCCAGCTCCAGTATCAGGCCTATATGCAGCGCTCGACTGGTAGACACTACGTCCTCATACGAGACAATTGTGTTATGAGACGAGTTAAAATAATACAATGATAATACTGACCGTTATCGATTCACATGTAGTCTGGATATATGTTGGGAAGAATAATATTAGCAATTTTTGTTTAAAAAAATTCCTTCACATTGTAGCGTTCCTGGTTGCCGTAGCAATTATGAAAAACTGATAAAGTTAGCGTATTCAGTTTTCCAAAAAATGACGTGTTAAAAGCAAAATGGGTTAGAAGTATACATCATAGTGAAGACACCACTCCGACAGGATATTCCAGAGTGTGTGTTCTGCATTTCTCTGAGAATCACATAATCCAAGAACATATAGCTGTTGGAGATCGTAACACAGTTTTGGTCATTCCAAAAAAGCAGTTGAAACTCACGGTAAATACCCAGTGGGTAGGGTATTTATAAATGGGTATTTACCCCTGCCTAGGGTAAATACCTAAAAACTGGGTATTTATCAAATTTGTAATATTTAGAAAGCTAAGCTAACTTTTACTCACATAATAATGTTATCTTAATAAATAAATTACATACCAGAAGATCAAATAAATTTACAATTAGAGTTGTCTGTGATTCGTGGTCTGCATTTGGCAGTATTGAAGTGTATTGTCAGTTTATGTCAAATTCGAGATTTGCAGGTTAGGTTTTGCTTCAGTCTGTGTCAAACAACAAACAAAACCTAATCTACTAACTTCGAATTTGAAATAGACTGACAATACACTTCAGCACTGCCAAACGTATAACAGGAATCACAGGCGACTCTAATTATTATAAATTTATTTGATCTCTCGTTATAAATGCACTGGAATATTTTATGTAAAATAAAAATTTAAATGGAACATTGAATAAGCATTCACCCAGGTAAATTAATCGTTTATGAGGAATAAATTGTTCCTGTCAGAATTTATAAAACAAAATGCGATGGCTCTAACTCCGAAGATTGGGATGATTTATATTGTTGGTACATTATTTTCAGACTTTATAATAAACATACTTATTGTATACATATTAAGAAACAATCTTAATAAGACAAAGAAAATCACAAAATGCTGTTGTATGGTAATGGGACAATAATTATGTATAACAGCAATGAGAAAGCATACTAACGCTCTTACTCAAACATTGAATTCTGTTTTTTTATTCATGCTATCTTATTGCTGGTTGCCTAAAATTATACGGAACATAGCAATTCTATGAGTTGGAAAAGGATCAAATATTATGTGCCATAAGTGTAACCAAAATAGAAAATGCAACAATTACTTTGGTAGCTAGGCAACAAGTAGCTATTGTGCCTACTTGTTGCCTAGCTACCAAGTAATTATTAAATTTTTTATTTCGGCTACTCTGATGGAAAATACCGGGTGGTGTCTTAAAATGAATTACATCTAGTATGCTTTGAATTTCCCATAATGCAATCTAAAATTTTACTTGAAATTGGCAAGACTATAAGTCTATGTCAAATTCAAGGTTAGTAGGTTAGGTTTTGAGTCACTTTTGACACAGACTGGCGCAAAACCTAACCTACTTACATGGAATTTTACATAGACTTACAGTCTTGCCAATTTCAAGTAAAATTTTAGATTGCATTATGGGAAATTCAAAGAATACTAGATGTAATTCATTTTAAGACACCCGGTAGTATTTGATCCTTTTCCAATTCATGGAATTGCCATGTTCCATACAATTTTAGGCAACCTGTATAGCTATGTCCCCATCGGTATTTTGGGCAGTAACTGTCCTCAGTGCAGCTATTTTATTCTACATTTTTATAAAATTCGAATAAAGCACCTTCACTTACCAATCAATTATACTGGTTAGATTAGTTTTATAATATTTGTAAATTAGGCTATAAATACCCGTTTAAATACCCATTTTGGGTATTTACCCGAGTAAATACCCCGAGTATTTACCCCTAAAAATAAATACCCGGGTAATTTACATCACTAGGGCTGATCAAATAAACAGTTTTCAGGATCTGCAAGGAAAAATTCGCGACAAATTTAAGAAATACAACTGATTTTAATTTAAATGTGTTTTCAAAACGTTTATTTGTTTACTGTTTTTTTGAAAATGAAGGCGAATTTAAAAATGTTTGTCGATTAAGGACGACCTGACATTTCAACTTGGGTATGAAACACAAGATTTTGGGCAAATATCAAATTTGTGAGCATTGGTCAGTCCTTTTCAAGTTGCTGCAGTTCCTGAAGACAGAAGTATACGGATGAAATGCAAAAGGACTCGGATGAGGACAAAATGCACATGGTCTGCAATTTGTTAAAAGAACTAGCCACTAGCGTCAATATAACTACAGAAAATAAACAAACCATACAATTTGTAAGGGAGCAAATTAAACTGCTTCGAGCGAAACAAATTCGGTACACGGCTGATACATTAATTTAGGCTAGTAATATACATTTTGCATTTCCTGGTGCCTACAAGGTGATCGAGTATTACAAATTGCTAAAATTACCTCAACCGAGATATTTAAAAACTTTGTTAATAAAAGCTTGATACAGAAAATTCTAGTTTGAGTGGCGGTTAAATACTTAGCTGACAAAGGAGTTTATTGTAAAAATAGTAGGTATCACAAATGTTTGTATTATTTAAAGTACTGATAGGCCCAGAGTTTGAAAATGAATTTGTTAAACTGCTAAACTAACGAATTATTTTTAAAAAACTTTCTATTGAGATGCTTATTTTTACGGACATTATAATAAATAATACATATGAATGTGGGGAGTCGTATTTAAGTTTAATGAAGAAGTTCATCCTAAAATTTTGTAATATTTTACTAAACAACTACTTTAAGTAACCAGAAATCAAATTCACAGTGAAGCTCATAATCAGGGCCGTCGCTAGACTTTTGGCCGCCCGGTGCAGGTTTTTAAATTGTCGCCCTTATGTTTGTAGATATTAAAAAAAATGGCTAAATTTAAAAAAAAATTATTAAAAAATATAACATGGTTAAATATACTGTGTTGACTAACAGCGTGGTGTCTTTCTTTACTTTTAATTATTAGTTTGCCACACTTTGGGCCGTCATTAATATAATAATAATAATAATAATTTTATTCGTTTCCACAATTACATAACAATATAACAGAAATAAATATATATATATATATATGAGAAAATTGTTTGGGGAAACCTCAGGGACCCAAATCAGTTACTGCAGCGCAGTAGCTGTTCTTCCATTGGACCCCTGTATATTAGAAAAAACACATTTTTTCGCATTACGACATAAAAAACAACACATGCAAAACTACAGGATAATTTATTGCTTTCTTCCATCTCATGTATTTTGATAAATTTAAACGATTAAAAGAAGAGGAGCTATACAGTTTGCATATTCAGCAAAACTTCTCGAAATTTATTTTTGAATTGTTTTACAGAATAATTTTTTAAGAAATGTGGGATGAGAGTGTAGATCTTGTAAATATTATAAGAAAATGATCCTTCATATAGAGCTGTTCGATGAAGAGGCGGCGTTATCCCACCTTTGAATCGCAAATTTAAAGTATGTACATCATCCCGAAAAGATATTTTATTATATAAGTAAGGAGGGCACTTTTCAGTAATTATTCTATGATAAAGACAAGCAGCACTCAGCAACCTTCTGTTTTTCATATTTAGCCATGATAAATCTGACAATTTGTGTGAAACATGATCAAATTTCCGGATTCCGTAGATAAGTCGTATACATGAATTTTGAACTCGTTGAATTTTCTCAGAAGCTTCCCTAGTAAGGCAAGGTCCATATAATTGAGAACAAAAATTAAAATGGCTTAAAACTAGAGTGTTGCAAAGCAATGCCTTAATTTTTGGTGAAATGTATTGTCTATGTGGATAAAGTAATTTTAAACAGGCGTATGCTTGTTTAACACATCGAGTTATGTGAGCACTATATCTAAAACTATTATCTAGAATCACACCAAGATTTTTTGCTTCAGGCCGAATAGGTATAAGTTTGTTATTGATGCTTAACTGTACTTGAGACCTTAATTCTTCCACCCTCTGTTTATTGCCGAACATCATTATCACAGATTTTAGAGGATTTATTATCAAATGGTAATTTAAAGATGTCGTAGCAATGGCGTTTAAATCGGCTTGGACCTCGCTCAAGGCTTGCTGCCAATCGTTGTATTCAAAAGAGTGGTACAGCTGTGTATCATCAGCATACATATGCAGTGAACAAGTTTTAATTACATCACAAAGACCATGTGTATAGATTGTAAATAAAAGTGGACCTAGGATAGACCCTTGTGGAACGCCCCTAGTTACTGATCTGTATGCTGACGACTCCAACTGCAGCCTGACGCTCTGTTCCCTGCCTGTCAAATAATCTCTAAATAAAGCAACAGCACTATCTGAGAGACCAATATTTTTTAAAATTGTTAACAAAATGTTGTGATCGATGGTATCAAAAGCTTTGCTGAAGTCTAAAAGAACTAACACAGACATTTTATTTTGATCAGTTGCTGTCATTAAGTCATCAGTGACATTGAGCAGGGCGGTAGTGCAGCTGTAACCAGGTCTAAATCCAGATTGGTGTGTTGGTAAAATATTATTATCTGCCAAATAAGAACGAAATTGAAAATTTATTACTTTCTCTAAAATTTTTGACAGGACAGGGAGAATACTAATTGGCCGCAAATCCCCAAATTCCTTCGGGGCAGATATCTTCGGAATGGGCACAACTACGGCCTTTTTCCACGGCTTTGGAAAAGTACTAGTAGATAAACAAGTATTAATGATATGAGTTATATAAGGAATAATTTTAGAACAAAAAAGTTTAACAATTTTAATATTCAAACCGTCCCAGCCATATGCGTTACTTTTAATATCATCTATAATTTTTAATACAATTTCAGTACCTACTGAGTAAAATTTAAAGTTATTTGAGCTTTGATTGTGAACATAATAGTTAATAGTTATCAATATCAATATCAATTATGCACTGGATACACGCTGCTGTGCCTTAAATTTGTACTGAACCTTCAAGTATTGCTATTGCTCAGTTTTTTAAATTACAAATTGCCCTATTTTGTATTATAATGTCAATAATTACTATTATAGATAGTTCCTGAAAACTCAACAGAGGTGAATTCTTTTATCTAGTTACTTGTTTTCTGTTGATTGATTTTCTAATATTTTAAATCTCATTTGCATCATAAGTCACAATACTTATGTCAACCAAATGTCATAAACAGATTTGAAATTCATATGACAAATACAGATTGTTTCCCTATTACACAACAATACTAAAAACACAGTAAGTAATTCTTTGATAACTAATTCACTTAATATATAGTTTTTTATTTGCCTTTTTCTAGTAATTACCTTTCAATTGATCTCCACAACATTCAGGATGTAAACCAACCTGTTCCTCTCTTCCTACTGATACAATCTCTGACGCACCTTCCCGCAATGAAAGGTTCCTCCTACAGACAAGACGTCTTTAACTGTCCCAAATCAGTAACTCTAACCTTCCCACAGAATGTAGCCAACCGATCAAATCTGCAGATACTGACTTCCTTTACTGCCGCTGCCAAACTTCCTGGAACGTGCCCTTTTAACTGATGATGCTTCTCTGGAACTCTCCCTTATCACTGAACAGCTTGATGTAATCCAACTCAATTAATGTCTGACGTTAAATGTATTTTTCCAATAAACTTGACTTCATATTCTTCTCCAGTTATTTACTTTTATAGATTAATTCTGCTTGCTTATTATTTCTAACCACATACTTGTCATCCTTAGTTTTATATCTGTTATTCTTCTTATATGTTTAAATCTTCTTATATCTTTAACCACGCAATTTTTTAATTACCCTTTTATTTTACAAACAGTTTTATAATAAAATAGGGTTAATTTCAAATACTTTTAATTACTCCAAATCATTTTCGTTACATTTTTTACAAGTTGTTATTACTAATTAGAAACAAATTTCCTAACTACCTCATTTTCCTTTTTATAGACTCTAGTCTTATCTATTTGAGTTAAACCTACTAAAATTTTATTTTATTTCAAATTAAGCATTTGTCATTCGTTTTCAAACTGTAATTTATGCAATATTATTTTATTTTCAAAACCACCTGTTTTTCAATAGCTATTTTTCATTCACATTTTCACCTTATCTCTGAATAAATCCAAATTATTTTATTAACCAATTGTAATCTCTTTAATTTTAATAAATTTGATTATAACTAAATTAAGGTCGTATCATAACAATACATACACTATGTACTACATAGTAACACATACATAATACATAAATAAAAATAAAACTCTAAAAAATCTGACTCAGACACAAATACATAGGCACATAAAAAAAACTAAATATATTTTCGGGCTTTTTTTCAGAACGCAGACTTATTATTTTATCATAATTTAAATTATTGGCAATGTCATGTTCGATAGAGATTAATGCCAAACTAGTTAAACGTTCCTGCGACATACATGATCTTAAATAATTTTCGATTATTTTTTAATTTCGAAAAACTTTGTTCCCCAGAAGCATGGGTAAAGTGATATAACTAAATTAGGGAAAGTGTTTTCTAAATTATTTTTTGTTATGTACTTAAGAGTATTTAAAAAAATATTAGTTTCATGTTTGTTTGGCCCAATCAAAGTCATAAATGAGAGCAGTTCATCTTTAAGCTCCAAACCGTTTATGTCACTATTTAAACTATCATTATTGGATAAGTATCTACGCATATTTTGTAGAAGACATACCGCGTGACGCTTTCTTCACGAAAACATTGGGTGTTAAGTATACAAATAGAGTTTGTTCTGCATAAAACTTAAGGTAGAGTTTGCTTCCATATAAATAGACTGATAATTTCTGGTTAAGAATAAAATAAATAGAAAAGATTGACGTCTTTTTTAGTATGATTACGTCTTTAAGTTGTATATTATATTTACTAACTCTACTGCCATATCATATAATAAAAATATATTATAATATTTTGATAAGAAAAATAGCCGCCCTCCAAAAACGGGCGCCCGATGCGGCCGCACGCTCGCACCTGCTGTAACGACGGCCCTGCTCATAATAGCAGTGTTAATAGAAAAGCAAAAATATTATCGAGCGCCTTATATTTAAATTTGTGTTGATCAAATATATCTTAAGAGGCATCACGAAATGTTTTATGTAATTAATATTTTACCTAAAGTGTATATTTTAATAGAAATTCTGCGAAAATACCTGAAGTTTTGGTGTGGACCGTATGATTCAATGCAGCGCCTCGGTCTTCTAATATGACATCACGAAAGCTAGAGCCTGGCCTGATACTGGAGTGGGCGTTGGTTTCACCCACTTTCATAAGGGGCTTCTTCAGGAGGTAAGCAAAAGAGCAAGGTAACTCAATGTGTAAACCACGCCCGAGTTCTTCAATCTCAATAATGACACCATCCAATCCCAGAAGTCGGTGTAATAGTTTTTAGTGTTTTAAAAATATATATTTTTAATAAGATAGGTCTTAGATTTTATGTAAATACTAGCTGAAACCCGCGGCATATGCCGCATTTAAAATGTAGGACGAATTTAATAACTTTTGTTGCACTAAAGAAAGTTTTAAAGGCACGCTAGAGAATGGCAATAAGGAAAAGTTCCAAAAAATATATTTTCAAATGGAAAGTTTATGGAAAGGAAACGCTCGCCTCTGGAAAGCGTTTTATGGACATTCTTGGATAGCCTCCAGGCAACTGTCTTTCATATTGGATACTGCCAATACTGCTGAATTGAATAGTGTCTTCTTTTTCTGTTCATTATTAAATGGTAAATGGTACAGTACACGCAAGCATGAAAGATAAGCGATACAATGTTCAGGTAAGATACATTTTAGCTTAAAAAGTATAATTATTTAAAATACTGATTGCTGCTTCAGATGGATTCTAAGCAGTAACGAATACTAAGTATATATTTTTACTTTGTAGATCTTCCTCGATGAAGACAAAAACATAACCTCAACTTCTTGCACATGTCCTCGTGGACAAGTTTCATGTCATCATGTTGCTGCACTGGCACTATTTGCCCATTACAATACATCAGTTACAGACCAGTCATGTAGCTGGTCAGTGCCTAAACAATCCAAAGCACTTGATGAAAACGTGAGAACAATCGATGAATTGTTTTTGCCGTCTAAGGAATATTGAGCTTCAAAGAGAAGTGTTACCAAGGAAGAGATCGAAACGCTTAGAGAAAAATTTGATTCGTTTGGAGGGGTGGTAGGATTCAGTTGGCTTCTAGCACCTAGACTTACTGCACAGGAAGATATTATTGTTCCGCAGATTAGTTATATAATTTTTTTCGCAGAATATCAAAATATATCTGAAAAAATTAGTTATTTTGAACAAAAAGTGAATGTTTCTCCTAAGCAATAACTATATTTGAGTAAACCATAGGGCAGTAAAAAAATCCCTTGTGGTTAATTATTCGCAGGTTTCGTTTAACAGCCAGTTCGTTTGGTATGGTGCTAGCAGCTTGCAAAAGAAATCGGTACCCTGCATCGCTTTTCAAAAAACTGCCAGGTTTGCTTTGCAAAATATTTTTCACATTTTTTCATAAAGTTCGCTTATTATGCAGGCACATATAACTTAGATGGAGTATAGGCCATTCGGTGGGGGCGAGAACATGAAAATAATGCAATAGAAGCATTTGGGGCAGCAACTGGACTTCCTGTGACATCTGCTGGACTATGGCTCCATCAGTGTGGATACCTTGGGGCCGGAGTATAGGCCATTCGGTGGGGGTGAGAACATGAAAATAATGCAATAGAAGCATTTGGGGCAGCAACTGGACTTCCTGTGACATCTGCTGGACTATGGCTCCATCAGTGTGGATACCTTGGGGCCACCCCAGATGGCCTTGTAGACGAAGAAGAGCTTGTGGAAGTTAAATATCCATTTAAATATCGCAATTCCAACTTGATGGAATCATTGCACATGATAAAGGCTATATTTGTTCTTACGATAAGGTACTGCAACAGTTTGTGGTAAATGAAAACCATGAATATTTACACCAAATACATAAAAAGAAATAGTATCTAGTTATCTGGACTCCTCAAGTCATAGCAATAATTCCAGTTACAAAAAAAGAAGAATGGGCAGAAAATATAGAAATTTTGAAGAATTTTTATCATACAAAATGCCTTTCATCTCTAGTGAATGTCGAAATTAAATAAATGTGTAACTATGTTGTGAGTAAAATAGCATACATACTTCGTGAGAAGGCTTATTCCAACTTCGCGCTTTTAGCTGACCTCCCCTATATGGAGCTCATCCCAGCGCGGGAAGCAATCACGGAAACAAACTGTGCACATCATCAAATATTTAGTTATTAATTTAAAGTTACTGTTTGATGACGTGCACCGTTTGGTTCCGTGATTTACCTATAGTTAATCATATTTATTGTAACTATAGGTAAATCACGGAATCAAACGGTAACTTTAAATTAATAACAAAATATTTGATGACGTTCACCGTTTGTTTCCGTGATATTGCTGTACTATTAATAAGAAATTTTTTATTAGATAGCAGTTAGAGCAATATTTTTGTAAATACTTTTATTTATTAAGTTAAGTTCTGTAATTAACAAAACGAATATTTGAGTAAACATAAACTAACATATAGTAATGTACAACTATACAATAATAAAAAAATGTCTTATTTAAATAAATAAGCAGTTGTTAATTAACACTCTTATTTCTATTTTTACTGTTCGCCTTCAAAATATGTTTCAACTTCCTTTATTGGTGGAAATTGGTTAGTGCGCCACACACTTTCCAGATTTTGGTTGCCGAGTTCATTAAATTTTGGGGTATTAGATTTAGTATTTTGTATGCCTTAATACGACGAATTGCTCTTTCCACATGAATTCTAGCACGAGCAATATTTTTGGTTTGTATTACCCGAGAAGGAGTAAACTGTGGTTGGCACAAAAATGGTGGAATATTTAGAGAAACACCTGCCGCTAAAATGTCGCCAATGAGAAATCCCTTATCTGCAATTATCAAATCTCCTGGTTCAAAAATAGTAAGTACTCCACAGTTCTGCACAATTTTCTTATCAGAAGTGGAACCAGGATACAATAAACTCAAGTAAATCACAACTCCATTTGGTGCAACTCCCACAAGACCTTTTAAAGTGTTACGGTGCTTGTAATGGCTATGTCGCTTTTTGCTTTTCAAGCAAACATGGAATTTCAGAAAAAATTTCGGTGCGATCTAATACCATTCTTGTGATCGGAAAGAAAGCAAAACAATTAGGTAAACATGCTTGATTATCTTTAACAGATGGTACAGATGACATTAAACTGGAAAATATTACTTCGCGTAACAAATTTAACCAAGTTAAAAAAATATTAGTAACTGTTGCAGTGCTACAGTTAAAGCGCTGAGCTAAATCTTTATGTGGGGGATTCTGGCGCAGATTATATAACGTTAAAAATAATTGATCGATGGCAGAAATACGTTCCACGTTCCATTCTAAATAATTTTTATCAAAATTTTCCAACAAATTGAAAAGCGATAAAAAAAATTCTTTGTTGGGTAGTCCAGTATATAAGACAAAGTTAGTAATTAATAATAAGTACATAAGAATGCTATAAATTTTAACAAAAAATGCTCATTCTATTTATGGTAGTTTCTACACTTGAGCCAAGTTACGAAGGCAAGCGACGTAAACAAAGATTCTGACAGTTCCCGGTGCATGCTAAACCAGTTTCACACCGGTGCGCATTTTACGTAAACTTCCGTCGCATGTTGCCATAAAAGAAATTACCGCACAACAAAACAACATAATGATTATTACACACAACTGTTCCATGACTGATATCATCCAATGACAACCATGCATTTTTTGAAAATCAACCAATCCCGAACTGATTACTTGATAAGCTTCCCTAGTGCTAATTATCAACCCCGTAGATGGTGGCATAATTAGAAATGGAAATGCAAGAAACACGCAATTTGAGTTTGTTGGCATTATTAGATCAATTTTAAATCATAATTCGTATATGTGTTTTGTGTAATAATCTTCAAAATATAAACGCGGGGGACACAGTTACATATAATTTTGCCCGTGCCAAGAGTGATCGTGCTGGTTGAAAACTGCCCTCGGAACAGTTTTCATTGCAACCAGCACTCGACCCTTGCCGTGTGCAAAATTATCGGTAAGTATGTCTCGCCCTTGTTATATTACTATTGATAATACTTGTCGCTTCGTTCGTAGAACAACATATACGACTGTTAAAAATTAAAAAAATTTCCACAACCGAGAATAGAAATCAATTTCTAGGTTACAAAAATTGTGACAGAAAGAACACATTTTCTCTATACGGAGGAAATGGGCAATATGAAAATGTCTGTTGTCATGGTATTCATAAAATAACACAATCGGCAATTAGAGTAACAGCCAAGGAGGAGCGTGTAACAGGAAATATGGTGAAAGTAGGATACCAGTAATGTCATCAGAAAATACTATAAATAATCGGACTCGGTAAATGGTAACATAAAATAAATAACTCCCTTCGGCGATTTCATGTTACGTATTCAGTCTCTTGCAACATTTGTCTGCCCTGGGCCCAAGTGGTTTTGGATTTCCTCGTGGTTTCAGTTGGTCAAACTGAGCTGGCACGAATACTGGCTCAACTTTCGGTTCTTCTGCTCCAGGAAGCGCCTAAACAAAAATTAATATTAGAACTGCAGCACTGTATTTATTTTAATTCGTACCTGGGTTACAAAATGGTGCAATGTCATTAAAATATTGCAATTATCTTCCTCACAATTGGAACCAACGGAGTGCTTTGAAACCAGATTATTCACAAGCCATCCTGGACGCATATACGTAATCTGCAGACGCATAAGGTATTATGACAACTGTTCGGCCACAATCGGTAATTGATTAATATGGAGCCAATGAAAGTTTAAGTAAAGTGCAGACACAGAGAGGTATTAGACGTCTGCAGTTTACTTAGTGGTTTCGCTTTGAGTTGCTATATCGTATTAAATGTCGTCTAAAATTACTATAAATTATTGAAATATAGAAAGTATGCTCCCAGAACGCTAGGAGTACAATTTGTAAACGACACAGCTGTTTGATTAAATCTAACTACCAAAGATGAAGTTTAGGTTAGCTTCGCATGTTTATCTTTCGACCAACCGACCGAAAAAACAGACCGAAAGAATGCCGGTATATATACAAACTGTATCTAACCAAATTTAGCGCTTACAAAATGTAATTTTTCGAAAACAGTTAAAAGAATCTGGTCTGATACACGCACACAACTTCCTTTTACAGTGATTTTATAATTAACCATAAATTTGATTTTTAATTTTTAAGCATTTGTCAAAAATTACAAATTTTACAGAAACCGTACAAAATAGAGCGTTAGTTGAAGAGACAAATTTTCTCTAAAATTCTCTGCTGAATTAAAAATGTAATAATATAGCGGGTGTTCTATTTAAAATATGAATTAATAAAAAAAAGAAAAAGAAACAAAAGAAACCTATTTTAGAGGTATTCAACTGGAAAATCACCTATCTCACATCAATACACATTAAAAATGTAGTAAAAATGCTTGACAAAATCGTTAGAGCCGTTTTTTTTAAATCGAAAGAAAACTGAAAAATCACAAGAGTAAAAACACCATACTTCCGGTTACGCGATTTTATTCAAAAACTTTCTGTCGCATCTAGATAATACACAAAACTTATACATGAAGTTTCAACGTCATACCTCTTTTCGTTTTTGAGATATTCTGTTCACACACAGACTCACACACACAGACAGACAGACCAATGAACAAAAACATGTTTTTTGGGTTTAGGGGACTCTAAAACGTGAAGATATGTTGAAAACTCAATTTCGAATTATTGTAAAAGGTGACATTTTTATTTTATTTTTAGTGGATGAAGTGATTCATTTTCGTATACACAACAGGACGCAAACTACTTTTACGTTCTAAAACGCGTCCAGCGACGTTTGAATTAATTTAGTGAATAAAATGGATCAGGATATTTACCAATTTATTATTTCAACTTAAACAGTTAGTTTTAACCCTATAATTATACTAAAGTTAATTAATTACTATATGTAATTACATTGAATTCCAATGTTAAAATGACATAAATTTTATAATTATTATTCATATTCTATCAAATAAATTCATGTTGACAGTTCTATAATTTTTATTTCAATTTTGCTTAATATTAATTTAATTTTCGCAAACATTTTATTTGTATCTCGTGTTTTTTTTATCGAAAAATCATAAAGAAAGTATCACTTTTTTAACAAAAAAATTGTAAAGAAAGTAACACGTTTTTAACTATTTTTTTGAAATTGCGAATTGTCTATTTGACAGTTATAAATGTTGAAGTCTTTTTCGACCAAATTTCGAGTTACAAGGGATCACTATGCAAAAAATAATGTTAGCAACACATATGAAAACAACTTTTTTTACTCATTTGTAGTTGTTTTTGAATGACTACATATTCACATACATTTTCCAATGGCGATTCCACACGTGTGTTATATACTATTTTTCCTGCGACAGTTTCGCATTCTACAACAAATTTAATCTTTTAATTTGACATTCGTTATAAAGTTGTCGGTTTTAACCAGTCATAGTATGATTCTTACATGAGAGTGCAAAAAGTGAGTACTTTCTGCACTGTCGTAGAAGTAGCATATTATTATACTAGTTTAATAAGAGGGCTGATTGTAGCACGAGTGGGTTTGGGGCATGAGTGCGCAACGAGGAGTGCTCAAATAGAGATGCAATGAATTTAATTCAACGACGATAATACACTAATTTTATTTACTTTCAACAAAAATAATCAAAAACTTTTAATTTTGACATTTCATAAATATGACAATCTGTCAGTTGTCTGAAATAACGTTTTTCATATGAAAACAACAATACAGAAACAGTGTTTTGATGGACTCCATTACAGCGGTGTTATAATAACCACATTAAAACATTAATATACGTAAATAATATCTGTATTTTTCGTAAAAAGTTAAAAGTATTGTTTTTTTTTTCGTAGGATGAAGATTTGTTCACGAGCAGCGTCATGATAATTTTACGAGCGAAAAATGATATCTCAAAAAGTAAATGTTATTTTTTCTACGAATATTAAAAAATAAATTTACATTATGTATTGCAAAAACTACAAATGAATTTAGAATCTGGCCGTTTTTGGTTTACTTATTGTAGCCGTAATAAACAAAATAGCCACCATTCTTGCGAGCAAACAATTGGTTATTTATTAATTTCCATAGCAACGTGCACTTTCATCTGTAGAGTGAAACAAAGAGCTAGGTACTTTATAAGCGCTAAACTATCTAATAAAGCTCTATTTTATAGCGCAGTAATTTTTTTCATAAAACTATTACTCTCGTAAAAACAATCACTTTTTGTACAACTGTCATTAAAAATTACATTTTTATTCCAGGTGACTACACTTATATATGTCAAAATTAATTTATGAGAGAGCACCTTAAAAGTACACACTTTTAACACGTTAAAACTACTTAGTAAACCAATATTTGTCAGATAACTAAGGAAAATCAATAACTTTCAGTTGTTTGGCAGCTCGATATTTTGAAAAAAATCTAGTAAGGCTTTCTATATTCTAATCAAATGTCAAAATTAACATGATTATTTTGAAAAATGTCTACAACTGCTTTCTATATTATAATCAAATTAATAAAAGTTACATTTAGTCAGAAAAAATGATCTTGCTGATTTTTAACGACAGTTGTACAATAGTATATTGTACAACAAATTATTAAACTAATACTTCTTCCACGAATTTGAAGTTTTATTAACGAGGGCGAAGCATAATTATCGCTGGTAACTCGAAATTTGGCCGAAAAGCGGTCATATTACAAACGTGCAGTAACGTGAGAAAATTCTTATATCAAAATTAATTAATAGAATCTAATTACATCTGACCAAATATCTCTCGTTTAATCGGAATAAACCGAACATTTCAAGAGAAAATACTATACTAATAATAATAGTCTGTATCTATCAACTCAAGATACAATAAATACGAAATAATAGTGGTCACGGTGCTTGCGTAAAGTGCAGACGCATTATAATGCAACACGTCTGCAGTTTACTTCTGTTCTGATTGGCCGTACGACTACGGAAAAAACGATGTGATGGGTTATACCTTATGCGTCTGCAGATTACGTATATGCATCCTGGACGCAGTACATTTTGTCAAAGAACACAAGGGCTCTTTGCCAAAATTCTGGAAGCACTGATTTCTCTGCTTTGACATCTACAGCCCACAGCAGTTTTCAATTGTTTCCCATGTTTATTGAAAGGCAAACTACCGTTCACACTGGCGAACAAATTGCCCATAAAATGAAAGAATTCTGCAGTGTCTGTAGCCCGGCTCTCCATTTTGATGGCCCCATTTTGGGCAGCGTATTCTAAACAACTTTCGGTTCTTCTGCTTCAGGAAGCGCCTAAACAAAAATTAATATTAGAACTGCAGCACTGTATTCATTTTAATTCGTACCTGGGTTACAAAATGGTGCAATGTCATTAAAATATTGCAATTATCTTCCTCACAATTGGAACAAGGGCTTTTTGCCAAAATTCTGTACGCACTGATTTCTCTGCTTTGGTAGCCATGACAGTTTCACTTGGCAGGAGGGAGATTTCGTACCGTGAAACAAACCGATCGGCATCGGCACCACTCGGATCAGAATATGCAGGGTTGCCAGGCTGAATGTGTGACGTTAGCTCCGGCCGAAATTATTATTTCTACGCATTGGAATGCGTTCAAATTTCGTCCCGCTAAAATTCCGTCACATTCACCTAGAAAACATCGCCAAAGCGCGAGAAAATTGATAACACGACAAAAGCATCGTTCTGCGCCCGCATCGACAGGACGTCGTCCGGCGCATCTCTTCCAAATTTCCAGCACTGATAAAGAGTATGGTATAGTATAAATAGAGAACGCACGCTGTTAGATGGGCTTGCATCCGCCGACACTGACCCGCGTCTTGCTCTAGGTCCTCGGGAGACCTAGTTCCTGAAACCAGTCCGAAACACTTCGTTCCTGCGACTAGAAATTCCTGTAGAAAACTTTCGTAGACCTGCTAGAATAACAATCGCTTAAGGGCTTCGTGAATAGCGACCAAAGCGATCTGTTATAAATAAACCTCGATTTCTGTAAAACTTTCGCGGTGCTTGCTAGAATAACAATCGCTTAAGGGCTTCGTGAATAGCGACCAAAGCGATCTGTTATAAATAAACCTCGATTTCTGTAAAACTTTCGCGGTGCTTGCTAGAATAACAATCGCTTAAGGGCTTCGTGAATAGCGACCAAAGCGACCTGTTATAAGCTTTTCTCAGCCTGTATAAACGGCTCTTAGAGTACAGACCTGTCTTTCCCTTATTTTAAAGCCCTTCAGGCGAAGCCCTCCACGCTAGTCGCAAGAACCAATGCGAGACATATTCGCAAAACTTAAAAGGGCGTCACCCTTCATTTTGGCAAAAATCTCAAAATCCTTATTGAGCCAAAACACGAAACTTATTCGTAGAACCTAAGAGAGCTTCACTCGCCGCCCAGAAAGTTGGTAATTAATTTCATGTAACCCCTGTGAGTACTTTTACACACAAGTAAAAGTTTCAAATCCCGAAATTAATCACATATAATTACCTAGAAGTCAAGGTCACGGCACCGGCGAAGGTACCACAAAATCAGTTTTGTTGTAAGATTTCAAAGCTTTACTCACCTAGAGGAATGTTGTTTCATAGACGTCATGAGCCTGTCCGTAGTGCGTCAATTTAACAATTAATAACTCCTTGGTTTAATTAGCAAATTTGAAGGCTAACGCCGTTTCCCACGGAAATTTGATACACTGTCATTTCACTTGCTATAAGAAGCTATTCGGCACTACGGATTAGCTTGGGGCGAACCAGACCTTCGCCCCACGTTTATTTGTAGTCACAGCCCCCGAAATAAACAAGATTTCACCAGAATTTATAACATTCGACAATAATAAACAAAGTTAACCTCGAATTGTTCCGTTTACAGTCTTGGCCGTTAGAGGACGTTTACGCAAGCCACAACAGCGGTACGTGCGTGATCCCCTGGGCGATCCGCGACCCGTCCAACCCGCGAAGTAAAAGGGGTTGACTGCCTGCCAAGTGCTCCAGAGAAGCCAGAGAAGAGATCTTATATTTGTTGTACCGAATACAGGAAATATTTTATTTATTATTATGTTACAATGTAAATAGTTAAACCCAAATAAATCCCTGTTATGTTATGTGTACTTTTCTATATACTTGAGAGAGTAAATTGAACCCTGGCATCTGACTGCCCGGGACTAAGAAGTTCATTAAAAGTGGTAATTATTCATGGCTCAAAATTAAATAACTCAATAAGAGATTCAGGTTATTACAAATGCATGCGCGATTTCACGTGTTACGTCCTAACGATTAAAAATTTTTGTCTACCAATTCCGCTTTGCCTGGCTGATCTGCTAATTTATTTTTGAGAGTTTCGTCTAATAAATGAGAATGAAAATGTACCAGAAATATTTTAAAAATATACTTTTGCAGAAACGGTTTCAGAATGTACCAGATTCGTAGAATTGTACCAGGTCTGGCAACGCTGCTAATATCAAGACCACGCCCACAATCGAACTACACATAGACCACGCGCATGCATGTTTGACCTTGGGAAGTGTTCTGCTTTATTATAGAGTTATGATTGGCTTCCAACGTGAAGCTTAGATATATATCAATTGGCAACTCTGGTAGGGCACCAAAAAAGGGTGCTACTTCAAACGCCAATGCATATATAGTGCGACAACAAGAGCGCAATAAGTTTTGCAACAACAAATGCAGATCATGCAAAGTCAAAACATCTTGTTGTTCGATATCGCCAGCGTACATAAATCGAACGAGTAGAGACACTCGCTGTCGGTTCCTTTGATGTCAAAATACCGATTTGGATCACCTTGAACGGCTCCTGGAGGGTACTGTCCGACTAATATATACTAATAGATGGCGCCACTATTTTATCACATATGATTGGTAGCAGAGCTAGTAACTGGCTCTGATTGGTAGAATTTTGTGCTGCCATCTGATAGTCAAGCTTAGAAATACCCCCCGAGTTACTGTCCCAGGCGCTCTAGACAGGTTTCAACATTTAGTTTGAGTGTCGCTACTTGTTTGATGTATGTACAGGCTACTGTGTAATTCTCTCTGGACAGCTATTATTATTTTAATTATTTTTTTCTGCGTTTCCAATACCAGAAGGTAGTCAGAGCTAAGGTTCGCGGAGATCTAAAGCGATTAGATCGAGACAGTTGGACAATTAGGTTTATTCTTAACTCTAGTATACAAGTTTACTTAAGATGATATATGTTGCTATGAACACATTTTAACCCGTTATAACTATAACAGCAATTAATAATGTCTCAAGCATATCATATAATATTTTATAAAATGTTCCAGAAATGTGCTAGTTTAATTTTTGTAAATAGTATAAAATTGTATTGGCCTTCATAACAAATTGTAAAACAGTATCAAAAGCGAGTGTGAGCCTTGATTTGAACACAATGTAATCAGAGTAGGCTTGGAAACAATGTATAACAATGTGAGATCGAAGACAAACAATTGGGGAAAGGAAGCCAAGCTGAACGGTGTTGTTAATTTGGCCTCCCCAATAAATAATTGTTAAAGTGTGAACAAATACCATTTTTCCAATTTAGTGAGTTTTAAAATTGTTGGATATCCCGTGGGTATGCTGTAGTTGAGTGCATTGATTCGTATCACCTCTGCAGAAATTAAAAAAAAAGTGTTTTATTTGTGCATCTAATGTCAGCTAGTATTTCGGTGGCTGTATTGGACATCATAGCAGATTAATTGGAACCCCTGGAAGCTGGAAGTAGGCAGTGACCTTCATAGAAAGCAGTGGAGCCCTAGATGTGAGCAACGGCGTGAGCTGGAAGCAGCTTTTTAGTGTCGTAGCGGTCAAGCTACATGAGCAGTTCTGCCACGGCGTTCAGCGGCGGGGAGAAAGACGAGGCCAAGCATCGTGGGACTTGCTAGACACTCGAGTTAAGTTCTAATTTTGATTCCAAAAGCCACAGAAAGGTCAGAAAACGTTACCCTAGAATATAGAATTTAGTGAATTTCTTGGTGGTGTCGGTTTTATAAGCACTTTCTGCAAAGCGTCCTTTGAGTGTGCTTTGTTTGTGTTGTGTATTTACTTGCGGCAATTGTTATCACCTAGGAAACGCTTTAATTACGCAATAACAGATAGAATAACAGAAATTGTAAGGTTTTATTCCCATATTTGAGTTAATTTTTCCTTTAATTAAATGATATCATGTATGGTAGCTATCCCATTAGTTAAATCACCATTACACAAAGTGTTTACTTCAAAATTATTAAAAATAATACCACGACAATTGATTTGGTAACAAATGTATTTCCTATAATTTATTACAAATCAAAATAATATTTGCTGGGATGTCGAGACACGACCGATATGAGATTAGAGTCATTTATTTTACACAGAATTAAATTATAATATCCAATACACAGTAATAATACACAGTAATACATTAAAATAAATACAATGCAAATTTCTTAAAAAGACTTCAAGCAAAACGCCTGGCTGGCCGGCAAACTTAACCTGCGACCTTAAGAAATTCGGTAAGTAGTGTCGCGATACGCCTGAAGTCGGGATAACTGGCAATCCTTTTAGTTAAAATACACTTGTACACGAAGACTAAAGTTACTGTTGCGAGATCAATAAGAACACTTAAGTACAGATGCTTGTATTTATTTTCTGCCGTTTACAGAATTCTGAAGTTTAATACCATCACTTATGAACTAGTTTGACCAAGAAAACTTGGTAGGCGTTTACAAAAATTCAAATAAGCCTATCAGAGCAGTTCTAAATTTTGGCACGTACATACGAAAGTGACAGTTCATAATAGTTCTATGAATTTGACAAATTTGAAGCTAAAATTTGTCAAGCGGCGACACCTCGCAAATTATCGCTAATAAAGCTTTACAATTGTACTAAAAGGAATTTGCACCAGCCGGCACGTAATCCTGCCTAATTTTTATGACCGAGTTGCACATTTGCACTTCTGGTCAAGTACCAATATCTAGCTTCTTCCAAGTTTTCGGGTGACGAGGTAAACCTTGCATAAATTTTTCTTTAACCATTCCGTGAGATTGAAATATCTCCAGCTTCCCAGAGAAAGGCACGTTTCTAAACGTCGGCTAAATATTTGCTTGTTGTAATTTTAATATACTATTTTGCTACGAAATTCTACCTTAAAATGTTTATGATACAAATGGCTTATAGCTAACTAAAGTACAGTCTATTCCTACAACCGCGTATAGTTCATTTTATTAAAGAACGCAAATCGTAAAAGTAGCCACGAAGCTAGCTCCAGCAGCGCTCTAACGACGTATGCTGTATGCAAGTTTCATTTATTGCGGCTGAATTATTACTCAAAGTGTTCGGGAATGTTACAATTTCGGGTGCCGGAAACTGGAGCACGGAGTAAAAGTTTCCTCCGTAGACTAAAATGAACTCCAGGTACCTCTTTACGCGCTTCTGCAGGCTTTTGGATTTGGCTAGAAGCGCAGACGAAAGGCTTGCACAAGGTGAGTTCAACACAGACTCCTAGTCTTCATGACAAATTCGGCGTTTGTGTCAAATTCTGTTGTGCGACGAGCCTCGGACTAGCACCTGGAGTGCTGTGTCCGTTTATTCATATTGTTAGTCGGGAGTTTTTATCGACCTAGATCGATGGGAATTTTGAGAAAACGAACCCGAAGAACAAGTATCGTTTGGAAGATTGGTTGTAAAAGTGTTTGAATCCGTCACAGGATAGACTCCGGCGCTTTATAACCCTGACACTAGAATTGTAGGGTAGGATCTTGATACTAAGATATAAGCGATATATAGGTAGTTTTACTAACCTAGGTTTCAGAAAAATGTCTGGATTTGTCACAGAATAAACTACGACGCTTTAAAATTCAGACGTTAGGGTTATCGGATATATAGGAAAACGTCCAAGTCGGACAATTCTACTTCTCAGAAAAAAACTGAAGCTAGAATTTATCTTAAGGGAGCTCGTTTTGCCAGATGAAACAACTCACGTGGCCGCTCCCAATACTAGCCGCGGTGGAGGCTGGTGTCCTCGGGTTCTGGACTAGCGGTTTATTGGGCCTTACGCCCTCCAAGGCTCAAGGCTGCCCCCAACTGGAGCTCGGCTCAAGTACTCTCAACTGTGCTGGCATTGCCTTTTTATACCCAATCGAAGCCTTTATCTACAAATAAGCATGGGCTTTATTTATACAAAATTGAGCTTATTTAATGTTTTAGTGTGTGTGTTGGGATTAGAACATTTTATGTTAATAGAAATGCAGTAATTTTGTTTTGTATTAATATTGACGAAATATAAAAATATCTTCAGTTGTTTCGTTACTAACAACTAAGGTTGTATTATTTTTCTGCTGCTAATTGTGGCATTGCCACAACTAAGCATTTTCATACTTCTTCGATTTTACTGGGAATAATAATGCTCCATTTTTTTAGCGAACATACAGGCGCATAAGCAAGCTAAGCTAACCATCCAGTCTTGCTTCTCTTGTGCAAAACGTCCCGATTTCTGTCTGGAAAATACCTGCACAACCTTTTGTCTTCTACAATCTTCAAGCAACTCTTATTTGCATTGTAGCCTTTTCAAAGGGTTCTTTTCTACATCAGTCCCCCGATGCTTCGTTGTTCTCGTTGGAGGTTAGCGTTCGGAGGGCTCTTCTCTACGTCAGTCCTCCAAGGCTTTGCTAAGGTACCTTAATATTCCGGCCACTGTTTCCGTCAGGTAGTTCAGCCTGGCACCTAGGGCTAATACTAATTCGTTATCGATGGTATTCAAACGCCTTAAACGAATACTGAGAGCTCCCATTACGTTGATAGTTAAGACAGAGCGGTGTCATGTTTTGTTTAAATACCAAAGTTTTTATTCTTATACTGATTAACTTCATTTTAAATCCCGATTAACTTGTAATATTACTTAAACCGGGTATATAGGCTAGCTTTTCTATTTTGCTACTAATCTTACGTTATTAAGTCACATAATTTTCGGTTATGATGCTAATTAAACGTTAAAAGTTCCTACAACCGTTTCGCTTACAGTTAACTTTTCCGACGTATCTCGACTACCTTGCATGTGTCTGGGATGTGTCCTGTACTATAAAATCCGGTGCCTGAAACCTTCGTTTACTCCTAACGATTAGTAGTACCTAACTTTACTATATTTCTCCACCTGTGACCCCTTTTCGACTTCGGTTGTGAGCTGGCGACTTCGTTGTTAGATTGCGACATTGATATTGGACAAAAAGTAGTTGAAAAATAGTTTCGATTAGATTATTTCACTCGGTGTATGGTTATCCAGCGTATTGTATTGTGTGATTTAATTTCCACCTGCTTGTCACTGAACGGTAAATCCCCTAACCGACATTTTGCATTTGGAACAAATTACTTGCTATTTAGTATACAATACAACAGGTAGATAAAAGAAAAACACTATTGCTGTTTTGAAATATATTACTTAATTTTTCTAAAACCCAATCTTTCCTTAAAATTTATGTTTTTTCCACTATCCGAGAAACATCATCAGGTTTTTTCCAAAACATTCAGTTTCTCTGTGCATTTTTAAACTGTAGTCCCTGTCGTACTTATTCAACGGTGCCAACAAAAAATTTTTAGAAAAACACTAATTTCACACTGGTGAAAAACCAGCCAAATGAATGTAAAACTCAATATATCCTTCATATTGGAGAAGGGCTTTTATTCAGTCAAACAACATGCACATTTGGTATTTAGTATTTGAAAAATAAAAGAATTAAATATTTAGGAGATCTGACGCATGGAAAGCTTATCGTCAACACACTTAACGTTGACTTAGTTTTCGTTTTTTAACGTAAACTGTTTACTTTAAGTTAGAAATCGCTTACTAGTCTCAAACCAAAATCATTTTTCGGGACCCGCTTCGTCCATCAGCAGCGCAACGGCGAGCAAATAGTTTTACGAGGTGCTTCAAGTTGCCCTCTAAAAAGCGAATAAATCACGCGTCCGAATTCGAGCGCTTTCGCAAAGGCCCGGTTAACGACGCCTGGCGTCGTAAAGGAGCTTAGGTAGGCGCCGGCGTTTGAGTACGCCGCTTAACAACCCCTATTTGTTATCGTCTACTAAGCAGAAGCGCATGCGCGCCTTTTGCAGTAAGTAATAAGTTTTTCCTGGAAGCCCGGATTGAATTGTTGCTATTTATGTGCGAGCGGCCGTTTGCAGAAGCGCTTAAATCCGACAAAGTCAGACTTCATAAAAGCGAATATAGCGGGTTCCGCAAAAAATTTTAACTGGGCGTTCGGCTTATGGGTTTTACTCAGAAGCTGGCAGTAACGGGGTCGTAACTCTTTACATCGCACGATTCAATAGAGACATCACAAACGCTCAAACAACTGCACTGTCGTTATTTATGAACAATTCTGATCTAAGCAAGCCTTGAAATTTTATCGGCTGTAACTAACGACAAACGATGAATTATATTTTCAGAAGCTATAGAGCTACAGCAATTCCCTTATTCTATTTCTTTTTCTTCGTCTTCCAACAGAAGTTATTATTGCCTCGCAATTTCAATAATTCCGGTCGATTAATATTTTGGCTGAGTAAGATATCTGAAAAAAAACTTACCTACATTTCAACAGAGTGGAATCGTCAAATTTAAGAGTAGCACGTGGTTTCTGCTATCAGCTTTTTAGAATGTATTACTATAATTTCTTTGTTTTACTTCATCTTCAAAGGGTATTCATAAGAAATGTAATTATTTCCCAATTTCGCTCTTCAATCCGTCGAAGTAGACCTCAACCAGCCAGCGTAGGCCATTTGGTACGATGCTCTAATTCTCAGGACGCCTACGGACAATCGCTTTTGAGTTAGTAGCGTCAGAAACATCTCCAGGCTAGAGTAATCAACTCAGTGGCGCCCAACAAATAATAATAACCCTCCATGTTTCTAGAAGAACTCAGAAAAATAGAAGAAGTTAATAATATTGAAGAAGAACATGATAAAATTAAATCTGAAATACACACAATAGCAAGCAATACGTTAGAAGAATATAGAAAAGCAACAATAGTAAAATTACAACGAATTACGTATTTGGCTAACCGAGGAAGTACAACAGTTAGTAGATGAAAAGACGCTTATATAAAATACACATTTAACAACCAAGTCCAATGTTACATACTAAGAATATAAACAAAAAATCGCGAACTACGAAGAAATATAAACGATGAAAAAATGGAAACTACGATGCAACCATCATCATAAGAGTTAATGCCTTAATATCTGTGGTGTATGAGTAAGCAGTACAACCTGCAAAGTTTAAAAGAAGACTCTACAAGCTTTCTATACAGAACACGCTTGAATATAAAATTAAATGGCATAAACTACTCTTCTGCGGAGAATATGTACAAATATATTGTTGAAAATGTGAACGAAGCAGCAAAGGAAGCTATCGGGGAAGTGCAAAACAACTCCAATAAAAGAACGCCCTGGTGGAATGAAGAAATCGAGAAAATGGTTCAAGAAAAGAAGCAATTATATCGACGATGGCTGTCAACCAACGATATGGATGACCGACAACAGTATATGCATAGTAACAGGGACGTTAAAAGAGCTGTGGCGAAAGCAAAAAATGAAATATGGCAAAACATGCGAGCAGATTGATAATTATCTAGGAACTACTAGGTCAAGTGAAGCCTGGAAAGCAATTAAGAGTTTAAGAAGTGATACCAAAGAACTAGAGTTTCCAGTCCCGGGATCCGGTCCCGGGACAGTCCCGGGATTCTACCACAAAAATCGAGTCCCGGGACCACACCCAGCCCAGGCGAAGTCCCGGGACCATGTCAACATGCGTGCGTATACTCGATATCAGAGAATTAGGAGGGGTATTCACCGGCGTCCGGCGTATTACTCATGCCTCTTGTACATTCTGCATTATTTGCGTTTTGCGTAACACAGGAGAAGTATTGTTTTCGGTAGGTTAGAATTAAACCTGTGTGTTCTTTCAGCCACATTTGCATATCTTCTTCTATTTATGTATTTGTCTGTTTTTTTTTCTTGGATTTAGATATGTGCGAAGAAGCTGAATAATTTATATTTTTGGGTTTTAAGAATGAATTCCAATTCGCAACCTACCTTCAGTCTACATTTAAAAAAATAACGATTTGAAGTCACTATGGCAACAGTTTTATATATTGAAGATAAACAATTGGCGAAATGTAAAATGGGTTTCTACAAAATTATCATAATCAGAGGCAGCTTGACGAAATGATTACACACGCACTTTGCAGTTCAAACAAAAGCAAAAGGGACAGACATTTTTAGTACCAGAAGAAAGCAATGAAGTTGTAGACGAGCCCACCGCAAATTATCAGCACAGAAATACTTTATTTAACTTAAAACACTTGTTTTTCTTTGGAAATTTTATTCGGAAATTTCACCTGAACACTCTCTTTCGGGACCATTTTCGGGATCTTCGGGACTAGTCCCGGGACCTGAAATTTAGCTCGTAAGTCCCGAAAACACTTTTGGTCCCGGAACTTGGAAACCCTACAAAGAACATAGCGGACTACAACCAATATCTATGCAAGCGTGGACGGAATTTTATGAAGAATTGCTAAGCGAAAAGAGACCACAATTCCAACCAAATGAACTACATCATGATCTCGACAATTCTTTTACAGAAGAGAATGAGATAATGCTAGAAGAAACTAAAAAAGCTATAGTTGGCATGAAAAATGGTAGGGCTCCTGGACCTGGTGGCATCCCTGTCGAACTTCTAAAGCACGGACCAGAAAAATTGTATGAACTTCTCACTTATATATTTAATTTGTTCCTAAGAGGAGAAGAACTTCCAGTCGAGTGGAAAACGGCATACATAACTAACATTTACAAGAAAGGGGATAAAACCAAATGTAGCAATTATAGACCACTGAGTGTTACAAATTCGCTACAAAGAATTTATGGAAGAATCATAAAAATAGGCTCGAGAATGAAGTTGCAGATGTAGAGGAGCAAAGTGGATTCCGTGCTGGACGATCTGTGGTAGACAATCTGTTTTGCATAAAGCAGCTGATAAACAAACACTTGGCATGTAATCTCGAGACCCATATGGTTTTCATAGACCTAACGAAAGCCTACGACAGTGTCCCATTATTTAAATTATGGCAGGTCATGCGACAGAGAGGAATTAAAGAAATCTATATTCAGGCCATACAAAACCTTTACAGTAATATGACGAGTTGTGTCAAAATAGGACAACAAATATCAAATGAAATAAAAGTGACAAAGGGGCTTCGACAGGGCTGTTGTATTACCCCTACATTGTTCAAGATATACCTGAATGCAGCGCTCGAACAATGGAGACAAAAATGCCGAAATATGGGAGTTGCTGTGGGAGACGATAAATTGTTTACTTTACATTATGCAGATGATCAGGTAATTATGGCGGAAGATCAAATGGATATTGATTACATGCTAAGGAAATTAAACGAAGACTACATAAACTGGGGTCTAACCATAAATACATCAAAAAGTGAATATATTGTCGTTGGTGGGACAGGTGAAGATTTAGTGTTAAGAACGGAAACCATTAAAAACCGAAAGACGTACAATTATTTAGAGGTAAACATATCGGATGTTGGAGGAAGTGATAATAAAATAGGAAATAGGATAGGACAGGGTAGAACTACAATAAGACAACTTAATAGCGTTTTATGGAACAACAGAATATCTAAAAAGACAAAAACAATGATGTACAAGACAATCGTAGAGAGTATAAGCACTTATGGAGCGGAGCTATGGGAGATTAATAAAAGAAATAAAAATAAATTGAAATCTATGGAAACGGATTACTGGCGACGATGCTGTGGATTGACCAAATTGGACAGAGTGCGCAATACTGAAATCAGAGAAAGAATGGCGATTGATATTGATATAATAGAGACTATCGAAGTTAAGCGTTTGAGATGGTACGGGCAAGTGCAAAGGATGACCGATCCACGATGGCCAAAGAAAGTATGGATGTGGGTCCCACCGTATAGACGGAAGCGAGGTCGTCCAAGAAGAGCTTGGAAGAACGACATTGAAGAAGCAATGGCCAGCAGAAACTTACGTGATAATGATTGGCGGGACCGAAAACTATGGAGACTGGGATGCGAGAGACGGCCACGGCCGTAACTAAACTCGCTTGATATATATGAGTAAGCAATGTTTAAGGGGTCAGGTGATCTTTGTACATTTTCTAAGAAGTCTACGAGTAAGTCATAAGTCACTACAAAAGAGTCACCATGTTCTGTTATGACTGTTTTTGTCGGGGCGAGCAATTCGGATATTGTAAGGTTTGAGGCTTCTTTTTTTTTCTGGAAGTTTACAATTTTTGATTTTCTTTGCTTTAGAGTGCGACTTTATAAATATTGGTTCTTCTGTGGGATGTTTTGGTTCTGCAGAATTTGGTTCTGATAGTGTATTGGCTGAATTATCGGGTGAGTCACTAGATACGCTTAAGTTTGATGATAACGGACGCTTGAGTCCTTTGCTTGTAAATTCTTCATCGTTTTCTTTTGCGTTGCTGGTAATGATCCTCTCAGGAGTTTCAGTAGGTGAGATTTTTTGGGCAAGTTGGCATTTACTAGCAATGTGCCCTAATTGTTTGCAGTTGTAGCATAGCATGGAATCGGTTGTGAGAAATATACGATAGGCTGTCTCGTCGTGTTAAATTAGTAGTGATTCAGGTATATCTGCTGCTGTTTGGGTTACATAAACTTCTCTTCTGAAACTTAGAATGTGAGCGTATCCCTCCTCGGATACTCCAGCACGTAGGAAGCTTATAGGTGACACCAGTTTTATTCCTTTGTTTTGTAGCTCATTTGCGATTACTTTATGAGGGATTGTAGGGGACACATTAGATAATATGACCCGTTTAGCTGGAGTAACTAGTCGACGGAGTGGCAATCGCGTGTTATTTATGTATAAATAACTATGCTGGTTTGTAATTTCTTGTGCTATATGTTCACTAGATAAGTATACACAGAAACGATTGTTAGAAATTTTGGACGCAAATCTAATGTGACTGGGGTTAATGATTGCTCCAAGAGCTTTTAGATAGTCTTTTTGTACGAGACCGTCAAGAGTGTCGATTATTATAGCTTGCTCCTTTTTAGGGAATAGGTCCTGATTCTGTGTTTGTACGATAGATGAAAATGTGGTTTGTTTTGGAGGGTGTTCGTTGTTGTTGAGGTTATCTCCGGGACCCTTGTAATCAGAAGTTCCGGGAGGTGGGCCACTCATTTTTATGTATTAAAATTTAACTCGTATCTTATTAGTTAAATTTAACACTCGCACTATAAAGCACTTCCAAAATATCAACAATTGCGCTCTGCACAAATGTGACCTTTTCGCGCGGCGGTCAGGGAAGAACTCTGCAATACATCTGTCACCGTAAGCCATCTTCTGCTCGAATGTGCGAAATACAAAAGTTGCCGTGATAAATACTTTTCCGTCAATAATATTAGTGACATTTTGTGCCAAAACCAAGCAGCCGAAGACAAACTACTACAGTTCCTAAAAGATTCTAAGCTATTTAATAAGACATAGATAAATGGTGTAAATATTGTACCCGGTGCTAATCACCCAGTAGTCGATGCACCGTAAATATTTTAAAAAAAATACGATGTAACCAAACTGACAGTCTTATTAGAAGAACAAAGTCAACAGAAGTGTGGCGTACAGTTAAAAGTGTTAAATCAAATAACAGAAATGGGCCCATCTGTCTAATTGATATTACAAAATGGAAGAAACGCTATGAATTAAATTCGCCGCTATCTTGAAAAATGGTTAAGCACACACATTTTTCAAATTTTTCGTGCAAAAAGTAAAATACTATTAGTTATACGTTTTATCAATGTTTAATGTAGCATCAACGGATACTTAGGTATTTGAATAAAACGTGTTAAGCACGTTTTTCAAGATTGCGGCTAATTCTATTTGCGTAGCCTAGCGAGAACTCACTACTACATTCGCAGAATGGCCCGCTAACAAACTGCAAACGATCAGTCACGGGGGGTAGCTGTTGAGCACTTCGAACATACCCACTGGACTAAAAAAAAAGCTACAAACACACGATAGGGAAACACAGCTTACATCAGGATACCAATGGTAATAGAAAAAGCTTGATAGACTTCGCTGCTAGTAAAAACATGAAGATATGCTCAACATACTTTCCGCATCCAGCAATTCACAAACATATCTGGATATCACCTGACGGAAGAACGCTTAACCAAATAGACTACTTGACAATCAATAAGAAAGATACTTCAAATATCCCAGATGTCCGATCATACCACGGAGACAATACTGACTCCACTTATTACGCAGTAAAAGCGATATTTTTACATTAGGACCCACAAAAATACAATTTATAAATACTATGCTTTGAATTTGTTCACCGATAATACGCCACAATCGGCGCTTAAATCTCCAGTGCGCGCAGCCTGAAAATAAGCGAAAGAAGCCAACCATGCACGCCGCCGCATACGACAGTTTTGCGCAATCATTTTTAAATTTTCCCAGAAAATAGTCCTGATAGGAAGGCCCAAAAAGGCGTAAAACCAGAATGCCCGAATTGCTGCAGACACTTGAATCCAGCGACCCGTCCAGCCAGTTCTAACTGAAAGAGTAGCTGCTTCGGCTAGGCCCAGAGGGCCTAGGAACTGCTTTTTCCAGAAAATAGTCCTGATAGGAAGGCCCAAAAAGGCATAATATCAAGATGCAGGAATTTTTGGAGACACTTAAATCCAGCGACCCGTCCAGCCAGTTCTAACTGCAAGAGCAGCAGCCTCTAGTCCAAGACCTAAACCTTCCCGGAGGAGCCGTCTAGAACAGTAAAATGCACTTGAATACCCAAACCCACCTAGAAAATATTTAAAGAGCGCTTGACCCAGAACTCCAAACCCCATAGCATATTTCTGTGGACTGTTGAAGCCCAGCACCTACAAATACTTCCTTAAAACTTCTTTCCATTTTGCGTTCGTGGCTTGTTCGACCCAGGCCCTAAATACGACTCCTAAAACCGCTTTCAAACTGAAGTTGTTGAATCCACCTCTTGAGGTTTAATGACCCTTCCCTGCGTCCCTATTAGTGAGGATCATGCTTAATTAAAGTTTTTCTGGGTTTTTTTATGAGCTACCGCAACCTTCTATATTTTTAGTATAAGTTGATGTAAGCTAGAAACTATACAAGGTAAGTGAGTTTTTTTTTTAAGATTGAGTTAGGCTGGTTTTGTTGTGGTCGTGACTGACGATTAGTACCCTCGCCTAATTTGCTTCCCTTTTTATTCATTTAATAACTATAAGAATGATTGCCTGCCGCCAGTACGGCTGAGTGGTGTTGCACATCTCGGCATTTGTAAAAGTTAAGCGCCAGTCTGCTCGGTCAATACTTGGTTGGATGACCATCTGGAGAGCGGGCGTAGTATTCTAGCCAGACAGGCTCCACTACCTCAAGTACCTACGCCGAATTTAAAAATGAACACACCCTCAGCAGCTCGGTGCGCCCGGCACCCCGACACTGTGTAAACGGTATAAGGGGTTACAGATTATATATGTATGTATGTATGTAAAAAGTATTGCCTGATCCTTACTACCCATACCAACAAATCGCTGAGAGTGTCCGGGCTGTGATCGTCTTTTTTTAAAGGGCGGTACAACATGTCGTCGAAAAATGCTGAGAATATGATATTGACGTGTATCAGGTATTTGTAGATTTTAAGCAAACATATGAAACAATTGTTAACTATGAACAACTTGAGAAGTAGAGTGATACAGGAACATCTAACTGGCCCTTCGAAGTTAACCAAGGCCTAAAACATGTGGAATGGCCTACCACCCATCACCTTTAACCTGGTACTGGAATATGTTATAAGGAAGATCACAGTAGATACAAATGAATCGCTGCTATATAAATCCAGGCAGACAGTTGGATATGCGGACGACATTATTGTTGGCGGTAGAAACATACCAGCAAGAAAAGAAACCTTCACCGAATTGGAAGACGCCGCATCGGAGCTGGACCTAAAAGTCAACGAAGAAAAACCCAAGGACTGATACAAGCGAGAAACAAAGGGGAAGAGGCCAAATCTAACTGTAGGTGAACTTAAGTTTAAAATTGTGACTAATTTCAAAGCTAAGGAAATACAGATGAGAATTAATACTACAAGCAAAACAGGAAATAAACACAAAAAAACCAAATTAATCCGGCTAGTTTTATGATATGGAGCAAGACGTGGCGGTAAGTCAGAAAGCTGAAGCAACAATAAACGCCCTTGAAAAAAAAAATCAGAATATAAGGGCCAGTTAAACAAATGAACAATGGAGAAGCAGATAAAATCAAAAGCTATACCGACTCTACAAAGGAGCAGATGGTGCCATGTTTATAATGCTGCAAAGACTCAACTGGGCTGGACATGTGCAAATAATTGATGAAGCAAGATTAATTAAAAAAATCTTTAATAAGAAATTGGGTTGCATACGATCGGTTGGAAGACCAGGAGCCCGATACTTGAGAGCTACGATAGATATTCACGGACTAGAAGCACGAAAAATTAAACAAAGAATGCAAAACTCCAAAAAAAGTTTAAGGGCGTTAAATTCGTTGTGGTGGAAAGAAAGAATCGCTAGGAAAAATTAAAAAAAAGTATGGTAGAAAGTGTATTATGCTATAATACTGAAGTATAGACGATGAGAGGAACTGAAAAAAGAAAGATGGCAGTGGTAGAAATGGACTACTTACGCAGGAGTGCAAGGGGCTATCGAAAAGAACCGATAATTAAAGAAAAAATCAGAAACCGTATGTCAGCACGGAAACAGTATCAGATAAAATTGAAAAAATCAGCTTGAAATGGTTTGGCTACCTATTAAGAACGGAAGACCCTCGATGGTCCAAACGATTATTTTATTGGATACAACCAGGAAGGAAGAAGATCGGTCGACCCAAGCTATCTTGAAATGAAAGAGTTAAGACTACAATGAGAGAGCAAGGCCTGGAGGAAGATATGGTTTACGACCATGGGGCTTGGGGACTGGAAGTGGGAAGACAGTCACTTGCTGTAATTATGTACTGATGGGAATATAAATATTATGTTGCATATTTATGCTGTACATGATTAACCCAATATAAGTTACTGCGCAGATCCTAAATTTAACATTTAAATTTAATGCAAAATATTCTCGTACGATAATCCCGGATTAAATGCGCACAATCTTAATTAAAATTGGCACAAATGATAGCACCCGGCTACTTTTGTAATTTAAAAATTAAAAAAACTCGAGGTTCTGTCTCGGGGTCTTTAAGCATTAACTTAGCGTAGACTCGCTAATGCTTCTTAGGTAACATATTACTCAAAAACTCGTGTACTTATTAATCATACAAAGAAAAAACTTCTACGGTATTTTCCGGGTGTTCAAAATACGCGTTGGGGCAGCCACACCGTAGTTAATATGCAGTAGCAAAATGGCCGCTTGTGATGATCCACAAAATCGATACCAACGAAAGCCTTGTCTACTGTATCCACCAAAAACTCAAGTTATTAGACTCGGAACAAGATAACTCTCTGCCTTGCAGTCGTTTGAATTGTTTATCAGCTTCGATAAGGTCTTGATATTGCAGTTTACCAATGTTTGCTTACTTTTGCTTATTTCCTCTAGATTATTGTCGAATCACCTCGGTTCGTTGACTCACCTCTGCCAGTCTACACAAATTTTTTCTAACGTGTGCCCACTTACTTGTATTCAGGCAGTTACCTAGAACTGCTATGTCCAGCTGCTATTTATTAAGTCAACCATGTGCGAAATGAAACACCGAGTAACTTCAACGGACATATATCCTTTTTATTTATGCAGAACTGTCACTTCTCAGTTATTTGACAAAACACAAATACTTTTTTAATTAGTAAATGTTATACTCGCTTTTGTTATTTGGAGTAAAACATATGCAGCTCATCTTAGCAAGAGCAAATTGCAGCTGTTCCCAGGTTTAACATCAAAAGTTTAGCTTGACACGGGTTTACGTTTATAACAAACACATCTCATTTGTCGAACTACAAATTGCCTAATGCAGGCTTTCACGGCCGTTGTCCATAATGGTAGGTTCTTCCGGGTTATGTCGCTATGATACAATAAGAAAGGTCAAACAATTGATCCCCTCCAACAAAGATTCTTTGCCCAGACTACAGACAGAAGGTGCTTACCAGCTCCAATGTACTTGTGGCAAATCTTACATTGGACAAACGGGAAGAAGCATCCAATGTCGAATAAAAGAACACCAGAGCCACACACGACTTGGAAACACACAAAAATCAGCCATCACAGAACACGTATTAGGACCAGAAGATCACAGAATAAATTATAACTTCGTAAACATACTAGCCAGGACTAAAAAATACTTCTCTCGTATTTTTCGGGGATTCCTAGAAATTATTAAAAATCCAAAGAATTTCTACCAAGAAGGTGGCTACCGCCTTAGTAACACATGGAAGGTAGCTCTGCAAAACTAATCCATCCAGAAACAAGTTTTACGTAAGCATCCAAGCGGAAAAACGACAAGTCCCAATAACATTCAAGATCTACATGAGCAGCCAACCGTAACCAGTTCTCGGTATATAACCAGCAGCAAAAGGCACCAACATCAGTCTTTAGAAAACTTCTAAAGAAGCTGACAGCATGAGCAGCGAAACGTCAAGTTCAAATCGACGACCACGACATAACCCGGAAGAACGTACCATTACAAATTGCCTGACTAAATTTAACAAATCAGAAACTAACGGCAAAACGAGAACGGACTAAAAACTAATATTTACTGAAACCGAACTTAATTGCTGTTTAACTAACAAATGACGACATCACCACATTGCTCCGAAATGAACGCTTTGATATATTATCTCACTTGACAAAAATTTGAAAATTGTTTTTATTTATTCACTTATAGTGAGGCGAAATACCCAAAGAAATTGCATAATTATTAAAGCGCCACAAAGAAGATTGAGAGATTGTGTATCATAAAGTTAATGAATAGTTAGAATCCTTTGCAAATCAAAATTGTGCCTATTTTGCCGGTTACATACCAAAAGAATAATGCATCATCAATTTTTAATATAAAATCAATCTTAAAGTGCTCACGTTCAAGGCCCTAGGTAAGGGGGGGATTCAACTCCCCCCCCCCCCCTGAAATACCTTAGCGAACCCACCATTTTATACATATATAATAAAATATTGTAATATATTTTAAAATAAAGTTGTTACTTATTGCCTCTGCTCCAGAGCTCGCCCTCCCACCCCAAAGTCAATTTCTGGCTACGGTCTTGTTCACGGTCTCTATCCACAGCAATATATACTCAATTTATACGAAACAACCTGCGCTTTCAGAGTAAAGCCGCGCCCATTTCCCATTGTATCTTTTATTGTGCTACCTGTCGTAAGCGAGTTTTCAAGTGTAGCAAACTTTTTGCAGTACAATCTATAAAAATTAGTTTCAATTTCCAGTCGCCCTATCAGAGAATTGAATTTTAAATCCAAGATTAATTAAATATTGATTACGGTTCAATAGACCCTGACAAATATCAATAATCAAGGATATTTAGATAGCTTAAGACGTTGAAAAGCTGTTGTGGGCCAGAAAAGGAGGAATACTTGGATGGCCTTCCTCATAACTAATAATACTGATCTTTTCCAAAATAAAATAAAATGAAACACCGTGATACTTGCATTTAGATTTTTCCAGTTCTACATTTTTTATTTCAAATTTGATTTCCAATCGGTAAATTTGTTTCGGCGAGTTACCTGCAACTCAAAATAGCGTTGCAAGTCTTAAAACGATTTTAGGCAAAACTAACAATTTGTGACTTATCACCTTTAAACATGTCCCCTTACATTTATTTTTCTTTGGTATTTCTACAAGCTTTAGTCCGTTTTTTCTTTCTATTCCCTGGGATTATCTCTCTATCTTCTTATAACTTTTGTTAAGTGAACATGAGGAGCATTCAAATGCATTTTATACAGATCTCTCAGCTTCAAAAATTCTAGTTGAATAAAAAATCTATATTTAAAGTTTTTAAGTTATGCAATTACGAATTTCTTTAAAAGTCCTTACGCGCTGGCAACGGAACTCTAAAAAGAGTTAAACTTAACAGCAGCTAGCATGTCAATCACCTTGACTTAGAAGGTTAAATACATATTTGGATTATTTATGTACAGTGAGTGTTATAACATTATTCTTCTTCTTTTGAAGCACTCGTTTATTTGACTCTCAAATAATTATTAGTAAAAAATAGTATATTATTATACTAGCCTTTAAAGCACGTGTGACGAGTTTAAGAGCACGACCCAAACCGGAGTGCTTTTAACGTCGCTAGTGCTTTAATGGAACTTATACACGTGTAGCATACGCTATTTTTTCTACGATTGTAACAGAAATATAAAAACTTAGTTCGGTGACACTTTTTCCGGCACATTGTGTTAGACATTTTAGGTTATGTTGACATTCAAAATTACGGCAAAGCGTGTTTTAATATATTAATATATTAATATTAGGGGCCGGTTGCAGAAAGCAACGTTAAGTCTGGTGTTAGCTAACGCGACGTCAAAGTGAACAAAAACGAATCAAATCTCAAATGTTTATGGTAACTAATACATTAGTAAACAAAATTTGATGCGATTTTGTTCACTTTGACGCGACGTTAGCTAACACCAGACTTAACATTGCTTTCTGCAACCGGCCCTTAGAAAGCTACAAAAGTCACACTAGAAACTGTACAAAAAGTTGTCCTTTTGACACGATCGTAGAAAAAAAAGAAAATTGTCTTAGAAATTATACAATTTCAATAAGTTTAGTTCCATAAAACAGATATTTACATTTCTAAAATGTATTAGGTACTAATAATTTTGTTACAATTCTTTTTCTTGGCAATAAATACTTAAAAATAATTTTCCCATTAGTAAGTTTAAGCTTTATACGAGTTTTGACTGAAACGATTACCTTGGTTAACTCGTGTAGATGCAAGCAATTTTTCCCATAAAGATAAAGTGCGGAATTTTAAAAGTGTTCCTTTTGAATTGGTCTGACGGCGATAATCTATTTTTAACTCCAGGTGGAAGAGGGTTGAGGGCGACTTTCAGGGAGATTAATGGACTTAGATGATGCTACGTTTGAGGGCAATGTTGCGGAAATTTTCGAGTTAGTTTAAACAGCAGCTCATTAAGAAGATTCAAAATAATTTTCTGTTCCAGCAACAGAAACTTCACTGAATATTTAATAATTTACAAAATCTTATTGACCATAATAGGAAAAGGTTGCTAGTAGTAAAAAATACAATTTTCAATCTTTGTATTGTTTATTTAGTAGGTACAGTTGTATTACAAAGTATAATTCATTTAACAGTCTTGAAATATGAAAAATATATATTCTGTTAAGTGCAGCAATATTTTAAAATAAATTTTTCGATTTTAGTTTAGACGCTTTGTTGGGTTTTGAGTATTTTTTTTAAAATTCACCATAAAAAACTGCAGTTGTGAAATAATAATTTACTGTAAAGTTAATTAGGCCTCTGCTAACTTTTACCTTGTACGAGTCGTAATATTTACTAATTTGCAATAAACGCACCCAAGGTTATCAATAATTTCGCAAGAATAAGCATTCAATGATTGAATAGTTCTAAAATTTATTTGAAAACACTGATAAAAATATAGTAGCGATTTTGAAAAGTATTTATAGTGCCATCTATGAAACTGTAGCTAAACTGCTCTTTGCGAAGTAGCTCAAATAACTACAACGTCAAAATGTAACTTAGCTAGACATAACCTCACATTGTTTTAATAGTATTCAGTGTAAATAAGACAGAAACATGATCAACGACGTTCCGAATTCGCCAGGATCGCAAGCCATAGTAGTGATGGAGAAATTGCACACAGACGTATTCAAAAAGCCTTTGGGTATCCCCAAACGCCGCTCTAAACAGAAAATCTTAGATGAGGAATCGTACATTGAGGTTAGGCCCGATTTTGATGACTTAATTTTGAATTTCACTTCATCAAACGCACGACATTTACAGGAAATGGGAAAAATCATCCAGAGGGACTTCTTCCCCGACCTAGAGAAGCTGAAGGCACAGCACGACTACCTCGAGGCAGTCGAGAGGAACGATGTGGCCAAGCTGCGAGAGCTGTACACAAAATACAGCGGTCCGAGGCCGCCTACTGAACGAGGTAAGTACCCACTTTTGCCAGTAATTCCCCGTTATACAAAACGTCATTTCCAGTTCCAAGTCCAGCAACGTTTGAAACGCCTGCCAACATTCACAACTCTCAAGTGCCTCTGCCTGAAGGGCCGGAAACGGAGGCACCTGCCAAAGCAGAGCCTCGCCTTAGCCTGGACCAGTTCTTGACCATGCACACGTCCCAGGACAACGAGAGCTTCGAGGAGCTGATGATTGAGTCTGAAAAAAAGCACCGGGAAAAGTATTCGTACCTATATAAGGAAGAGGCTAAGAGTCTGGAAGACCAGCAGAAGATGCTGATGCTGCCCTCCGTTGAAGCCCAGTGCGCTTTGCCTGAGAAAAAACTCGATATAGACACATGGAGCTACAAGAATAGGAACTACATTATGTACATTCCTGACGGTGTTGATTTGACGCCCGAAGAAAGAATTGAAATGAGCAAGAAGAGGCAGGAGGTTGTGCATTTGAACACGCGGCTGCAACAGAACCCGTTCAACGAGGCGCAGAGCAAGGAGACGATTACTGAGTTGGCCAAGTCTCAGGCCAAGGTGAGTCGTTAGTAAGGTTGATTGAAATGGAATATTTATATCTTCCTTTAGGCTTTTGTACATTTTTAATGTACACACGTCGTTGGCAATTTTCAAACCACTAACTTCAGTTGCCTTGCAGATACTTGATGGTAAAATTGGAGTAGACGGAAAGGAGCTTGTATCCAATGATGGACCAACTGTCAATGGATTTAGCTTTATGAGGACGCCTTCGCCTTGTCCTGGAGTTGCTGCCAGTCCGTTGATGACCTGGGGTGAAATCGAAGGGACGCCATTTAGGCTCGACGGCAGTGATACCCCTTTACCAAGGTAAGTGTAATGTATGTACAGCAAAAAAGGGATCTAGAGTACTCTTAAAAATTGCTACATAATCTAATCTAATCACAGAACTCCTGGTCCTTCGTTCAAAATGGCCGAACCCCCCCGAAGGGAGCAACTCGCCATTGCCTTAGCCGAGAAGGCGAATGAGAGGCACCGAGACCAAAAGAAAAAAGCAATCGACGCTGCCAGGCGACAGTTTGCCTCGTAAGTTTTATCATACATTCTCGTGAGGCTTCAAATTTAATTGAGAACATTTCAGCCCCTCGCCACGCCCGAACACCTCTACCATTGAGCGGCTAGCTACGATGTCTCCCGCAGCTCGCAGGCTGGCGACGGCCAGGCTAAAGCTAAGCAGTGCCGAACTGCGATCAACCTACTCGCCCAGTCCTGTGCACAGGCGGAAGACCCCCAGTACCCCCCGAAGGATGGTTACCCCCAAGCTGAACCTGGGCATCAAGAAGGCCTTAAATGACAATCTGACGGACGATCTGCTTACCATCAACGTGCCCAAGCGGCAGAAGGCGTCCGACTTCTTTTAGCTGTAGTATCGAGACTGTTTGAATAGGTTTAGGAGAGTAAATTTTAGATATGATCAGTTAGTTGTATATAAAGTGAAGTTGTTGTTTATGTAAGTTATTAAGCAGAAGGTGGAAAAAATGTTCGCATTTCACAGCTTTAGGTACACATGTTATGAATGTTCAGCGAAATATCTCTTGTAATCGGTTGTGAGCTGATGCTTAATATAAAATTCAGAAGTTGTGCTGCTTTTTAATTGCTATAAAAAGTTTAAATTTCTGATGATGGTAATGATGTGTATGTCGCAGTCCTCTAGCAAAGAATACTCTGCTTCTAGGGTAGATCATTTCATGAAATGTCTGGACAGTACATGACATTTAGCCAGTTACTGAAATGGATAAACGTTTCGTTAAAATCTCCAATTAAAGTTTATATTTTAAGGTTGAAAGTTGTCATATTAAAAGATACGCTTCTTTTTGTGATTATTTTCTTGCCAGTATACGACAGCATTTCCATATTTATTCAACAATTTCAACTGCATATAGGCAACCCAAAGTACTGATGCACATGATCCTGCGCTTGTCATGTAAAACGTAGGTCGCAAAAAATTGCACAGTTCTGAATTTTTGGGATGTTGTTAGGATAGATACCAATAGTGTAAAACCAAGTTTGCAGCTTCGAAAGACTGCGTGGTGCTCGAAAAACCATTTTTTTTCAGACTTTTCAGTTTTTGGTTTATTACTTCTAAAAGGTGCATCCTACGGAAGAAGTCGCCCGGTACACTTTTAAATTAGACAAAATTTCCTACAATTTTAGTGTAATCGCAGCTTCGTAGGTCCAATACGTCCCGAGATACAGAACATCCAAATTGGCTATTTTTCCCAAAAAGTTCGAAATTGTAGTTTTAGCCGTCTTCCGAGCAGAATATCGGTTAAAATACTCATCCTACGAGAAAATTCATGGGAAATGAAGTTGTAGAGCAGTTACTTAGCTTTAATTTATGTATAAGTGGAACGCTGTAAGACCAATAGTTCCTTTGTTATCAGGAAAAAACGAAAAATTAAGGAAATCGGAGTTTTCAAGAAATGGAGCTTCTGTTATTAATATTGCACAGTTACCTATAGAATGTTATAAAAATGACATTACATTCATAAATTTGATTTATTGTTATATACAGTGTCCGCCAAAAAGTCGGCATAATATGGGAAAAATTTTTAATTTGATTTTTTAAAAAAAATTACTTCAATAATTTGTGCTTGCTTAAGGGTAAATATCACATAATGGGAGAATCCCATGTCCACGCCCACTGTCACAGTGATCTACAAACTAAAATGAGCTTCCTGTGTCACCCTAATAGGTTTTTGTACAGATTCACTTACACGTAGAAGTGCACTTATAAATTATAATTTTTAAGGATCAAAAATGTAATTTCGGTAACTGTCCCATAACGAAATTGCAGAAGTAAGGTTTTGTTTTTAAAGGCAAAATTAAAATGAATGTTACTTTAAATCTTTTCAAATACTTTTTTCAACTGTCTATTTTTATTAAAACCGAATTCTGCGTAAATGTGGTTCATGTTAATTTTAATACAAGCAAATAAAGTTGTCCGGATGGTTCTCCATCATTTCGGTAACACGTCAAACAAACAACCGTACGTCGGTTCTAGAACATTGTGAAACCTGCTCTTACTTTGTAAAAGTTCATGTGTTGTGTATTCTATCCCGTCAGATCGGTACGTTTTTGCACATATTTACTGTTTTTGATATAATAACAATTATTAAACAGAAAATGCATGCGTACCTTTATTGTTTGTCAATCCCGAAACTAGTGTTTTTAGTAGTTTGTGTATACTTTTTTCTTCGTAGATATATGAATATACGTAGTCTTACACATAACCTTTAAATATGAATACGCTCTGTTGATAAAGCAGGTTGCTTTAAATACTTATTTCAACTTGATTTCATCATTTCGGTAACGCCATTACGGTAACATTTAAGAATCTTAAACGCGTTACCGAATTGACTCACTTTTTGGTTCGTAAAATCATCCTGCTTTATAACTGCAAATTTGCTTATTGGGTACATTTACTGTAAATCAAGATGGATGAAGAGCGATATTCAATCTGAAAGAAAAATTAAAAAGGAAGCGCAATTTATCTTTATTAAAACAAGAAAATGAAAAAAAATGGAAAAAACTCGAGGAAAAGCAAAATAAGATAACAGAATTCAAGATTAAGGTTAAAATGAAAATGATAAGAAATCCAACACGGATTTGGTCCCAGAATTCGATAAAGTTACAGTAACTGAAAATAAAATAGAAGAGAGAATACAAGAAAATAAACCAAAAAAGAAAAGCTATGATAAGCGAAAAAATATAAAAAGTAGACATCATAATATCAAAGAATTTCCTTTAACAAATTTTCTCAGATTAACGAATAATAAAAGCCAAAAACACACTGTAACTCAGAAAGACAAAAACGCAAATCAGGTGAATGCAAAGGTGTGTCAAGGAAACATACGAACAAAAGCAGAAGCTAAAAGAACTTGTAAAAAAGAGGGGGCGGAAATATAGAGCTTAAATGACTGATAAACTATTAGAGGAATAGCGAGGAAAGGATAGGAAGAGATATGGGAAGAAGAAAAAAACGGTCGTGCCAAAACTATTAAGCTATTGTGCGAAAGAGCAAGAAGAAAACAGAGAAATAAATAGCAGAAAGCTAGTACAATCTATCGAAGTAATAAGAAGTTATGATTAGCAACACAAAAATATCTGAACAAATAATTCGCCACCAACTACCGATAATGTAGAAGTGGAAGAGAACTTGCATCAGCAAGTAACTATGCTATTAAGGGAGTTGTCGTTAAGCACAAAATAAATTACAAACCATTAAGTAATTTTTCCCAGCAAAACAACACCCCATCTCTTAGTAGCAATAGCACACAGGAATCTGAGTACAATACGCCAACAAACAGAAACTAAATGGACAGAAAAAAGAAAACTGTTAGTTACTTATCAAAAGAATTCCTATGTATTTTCCAAACATAAAAGAACTTTCGTGAACCTACAGTGAAAGCGGACACGGAAAAGGCCCTATGAATGGTGTAGGAGGAACATTAAAGAGAGGAGCGGATGGTTTGGTTCTACACGGAAATGACGTTTCGGTCGCTTCAGTTTTTGTTGATAAGCTTTTTTCAGAGAGTTTTATAAAAATGTGGGAAATAGAAAGCACAGATATAGAAAATTTTAAAAATGAGTTGCCAACGAACAGTCCTCCTGTTCCTCAAATTATGTCTGTTCACCAAATAATAGAAAATTACTCAAATATATTCTTCAAAAAACTCAGTCGTTTTTCTTGCCAGTACGGGTCAATGTTGACATTTCAATTTAAAATATCTCATACCCCTACTATTTAAATGAAACTGTATCCTTTTTAAAACATTTTCTTGAAATTTTTTGTGAAAAATATTTTATTTAGTTCGTTAACTAATATCTAAGTTCGCCGATCTCGTTAACGAACAAATTGAAAATTTAATTTATATCAAACATCACGGTAGCAACACAAATGTTCCTTCAAACGGTCGTCGAAAAAGGCTTATCTTTACAGTGTACATGTCAAATAATGAAGACATCGCCAGGAATAAAATGCAAAAATTACAAAAGAACATCATCAGAACTGCTTGATTAATAGCTATTTAAGTAACAAGGAATGTAAGGACCTATTAACATTTGAGGTAGGCAAGTACAAGCCAAGACGAAGTCGCGGCTTGTTGCCTGCCGAAAATGTTAATAGGCGATAGATTTTTGAAAAAATCGTTTGGTTTGTCTGTCACCTGTCACCAGGATTCGTTTTCGTGAGTCGTGTTACCTGTGAGTGTCACATGTCACATAAACACTTGCATGTTTCGAGAACTAAGTATTGTACGTTGTTCACGTTTCAAGAGAAAAAAGTTTAGTTATCAATATTCACGTTTCAAGTAGATAAATATTTTACATTTTTCTTATTTTAAGAAATACATTTTTAGATTTCAAGGTTTATTTAGTTTAGAGTTGTAACATACAGACTACTTCACAGACGTAATAAAAAAATAAAATAGGTAATATATTTATTAAAATTAGTAATTTCGGTAACGGTACATCATTTGGGTAACCGCTAAATTTTATTATTTTTGGTGGAATATTATGTATCCTAAAGCCGTTGTAATGCAGTAATATCTTAGTAAACGCCTAACACAATAATGTAATGAAGAAACAATTAAATGAGCGACAATAAATAACTTTTTATGATGATTTTTAAACCGTATCGTTTAAATAATTCTTAAAGTAACAAGAATAAATGTGTTACAGCTGTCCTTCAGATAATGTTAAAAGCTAATCTTCTTATATTAAACTCCATATATTTTCACACAAATGTTATCCATTACAGATACCATAAACATGTTATAGTAGCTACCTTGAGGAACAAATGTCGAAGTTACCGAAATGACTTTTTATAGCAGATTGCAGCTTAAAAACACCCACAATGTATTTAAAACTTAAAATTGATTGCGGCTACTGCAACAATTTCTTCAATGGACCTTAATAAATGTATAAAACGATATGCATAAGCTGAAATCGTCATTTTATTTTTGAACTGTTCCTTAGGTGGAATTTTCCCGTTATATGAAATTTACCCGTAAACACCTATTCAGCTCCTATCATATATACCGAGTGATTTTTACTTATTTAGAAAATAAAGTTTTTCGAAATTGTCAACATCCGAAAAGTGCTATGTTTCGGAAATTAAGTAATATTTCAATGAGATTTTTTTAGAGTCTGTTATTTTTAGCTAACTGCACAATCTCAAGACCAGAAAACCCCTCAGTTTTTTTAAATACACTTTTCCAATAAATTAACGCACCAAAAAAAGTAGCCAAAAGTTTAAACTTAATTATTGTCGAAACCACTTAACCGATTTGAACGATTTTTTTTTAGTGACATGTCGTCTCTTTCAGAAAGTTAGTGTACTACTCTATTCGCATAGAAACTTATTTTTTTATAAATACCGGGTGTAACAATTATAACGTGTTTTTTCCATAAAATGTATAACACCCTGTGGGGTTCAACAGCTACAATATCAAGTTATAATTCAAAGCAAACTCTCGCCTTATCTTTTTATAACATTTTGTTTTTTGATTTATTCTTTTACCTTAGCTACTGCAGAAGAAACACAATTTTATAGCATAACATGTGTTTATGGAGACCTAATTTAACAAAACAGAAGAAACAAAATGTAAAGAAAAAAGGTAAACGAAAGTCTCAGTAGCGAGTATTTCCGCCTCTGGCCAGAATAACTTCTAACCTTCCTCAAGCAGAACTAATGCTTGAGCACATTCTTCGTGTTTCACGTTGCATACTGAGAAAATTAAAGATTTTGCAAAAAAAAACGTTAAGGACTAACACCAAAAACATACTTCTATCAACAGGAACGGCTAAAGTTAGGACGGCGTACCAACGTTGCCAGTTCGTGCACTGATGGATAAAGCGGGAAACTTAAACTTTCAAACTAATATGTTTCAAATTACAATGATACGTATATTAACTCAAAAATTTACCGTAATAGCAACTGTTATGATTACGCATAAATTATCCAAAATTTACTAAATTATCCAAAATTTACTAAATTATATTTACTTTAATTTTCTTTTAGAGAAGCCAAATGCCAATATTCATTTGTTAAATTAATAAAAATCAGTTTATTTAAACATTTTACATTTTTTTATTAACAAAAAAGTAGATATAATATAATTATTAATTTAAATAATTATTAATGTAAATATTAAAAGATAATACAAAATATGTTTTCCTAATTATTCACTTATAACAAGAGATCAATAAAAAAACCAATTAGGGTAGGCTGTGATATGTGTTATACGTTTGGCAGTACTGAAGTGTATTGTCAGTCTATGTCAAATTCGAGATTTTCAGGTTAAGTTTTACGTCAGTCTGTGTCAAACAACAAACAAAACCTAACCTACTAATCTCGAATTTGACATAGACTGACAATACACTTCAGTAGGTACTGCCAAACGTATAACACATATCACAGCCTACCCTAATTGGTTTTTTTATTGATCTCTTGTTATAAATGATCATTTCCAGGATCCTTTGATACAATTTCTGAAAGCGTGCCATATAAAGTTTCTGTAATTAGCCGAGTTTCTTCAATATTGGGTTTCCTACAGCTTCTGTTCTTATTTTGTTTACGTGTTGAATGAAAAGAGGCCTGTTTTCGAATTTTCTTATTAGCTGGCTCTCCAGCATACTCTGTTTTCAAATCAAAGTTTTTTATTTCCTTTTCACTAATGGATTCAGCACTTTTCATATATTCTAAAATTAGTTTTAATTGATCGGTTGAATATTCTTTGGTTTTTATATTTTCAACTAAACTTAAGCTCCAGAACTTATTTCATCCAAAAGTTTCTCATTATTTCTTGAAAATGTTGCTAAATTTTGAATAACATTGTTAACTTCATTACTACTATTTCCTGCTATTACATTTGTGCTACCAGGAGCTGAATTTGGATAATTAGATGCAATATAATGTATATGTTTACAGATTAAAGTTTTTATATTGAAATCCACAAAAGTGCAGCTAAAGGAATGCAAACATATGGAGCAAATAAAGCATTTTATTGGGCAGCATACATTACCGTAGGAAAGATTTTTTGTAATTAAATATGTGTTTTCACTAGAATCACATTTAATGGTATAAAATTTGTTGTCTTCTATTACGTTCTCAGTAAACTTGGTGAATATTGCTCCACGAATTCCACGATGTCTTGCATGGATATTTTTCACTAGTTCTGAAGTATCCTATTTTGTTAGTTTCATAAGTCTTTCCAATTTTTTATTTTTTAAAAACTCCATCAAAACATAAAGTGTCTTGTCTAAACGTTTAATTTTTTTACTTTGTAAATAATAATATTTTAGTGTTTTATGCATACTCTCGAGATGCATATGTATGTTGGCAATTGCTCCATCTCGAAAACAATAGGCCCATTTTTCGAAACAAGTTGCATAATAATTAATGAAATATTGACGAAACTTTAATGTTGATTCATTTTTCAGAATATCCAAAAACTTGAAATTTCTGCAGACCCAAAAGTGTCTGTAAATATTTTAGTTTTATAAGCCCATTCCCTCTTCTCAGCATTATTAATTTTTGACAAATTTGACTGCCACGCACGATCTATGTGCCAGGAACAATAAAGCTGTTTATGTGGTCGACCCATTATATTTTCCCATAGGTTATAAGATACATTTGTTATATCTGACATAAAAGTCTCAGTTTTTATAATGCCCACGTTATCTCTTATTTTCTGAAAGAAAACTTGATTGATATAAGAATTTTTCCTGTTAGAAAACATAAATGCTAAGGGCATCCCTTCATTAAACTCATCTACACTTAAAACGGTAGTGAGTTCAAAATCATAGGCAGTAAGCCCATGTGTGCTGTCAATGGCAATAAATATAGTTCAACATTTTTTAAAAAGTGCTGTATCCATTAGTGAAATGAAAATTAAAAAAATAAGAAGATTCGAAAACAGGCCTCTTTTCATTCAACACGTAAACAAAATAGGAACAGGAACTGTAGCCGGAAACCCAATATTGAAGAAACTCGGGTAATTACAGAAAATTTACATGGCACGCATTCAGAAATTATATCTAAGGATGCTGGAAATGATCATTTATATGAGTGAATAATTAAGAAAAAAATATTTTGTATTATCTTTTAATATTTACATTAATAATTATTTAAATTAATAATTATATTATATCTAAATTTTTGTTAATAAAAAATATAAAATGTATAAATAACCTGATTTTTATTAATTTAACAAATGAATATTGGCATTTGGCTTCTCTAAAAGAAAATTAAAGTAAAGATAATTTACTAAATTTTGGAGCATTTGTGCGTAATCATAACAGTTGCTGTTACGGTAAATTTTTGGGTTAATATACGTATCATTGTAGTAAACGAAATACAAACTGCACTCGATGAAGGAAATCCTAATTTGGCAGTATTTATTGACCTAGCTAAAGCTTTCGATACTGTTAACCACAAACAATTATTAGAATGCCTACATAACATAGGAGTTCGCGGAAAGGCCAATAAATTAATAGAATCGTACTTACAACACAGACCGCAATATGTAAAAATTGGAACCTGTCTAAGTGAAAAAAACAGAAGTAATATACGGGATGCCCCAAGGAACTGTTCTAGGTCCAATACTATTTACTATTTATGTAAATGAACTATTAGAATTACCATCAACTAGCAAAATCATAGCTTTTGCGGATGATACAGTAATATTATACAAAGGCAGAACATGGACAGATATGAAACAGAAAGCAGAAACAGATCTAATAAATATAAATGAGTGGTTTAATCGCAAACTTCTTACTGTAAACTTTGATAAAACCAAATTCATTCCTTTCCCCTGTCGTAATCAGAACACACCTATATATGATACCTTAACTGCCATGAACCCCAACAACACTACAACATATATAAAAAAAGTTGGAAAAATAAAATATCTAGGAATATACGTCGACACCTATTTAAGATGGGATGCACATATAAATGCGCTACTAAACAAATTAAGGCAAGTGCTATTCCAGTTTAAAACCTTAAAGTATATTCTAAACACCTCAAACCTAAAAACGGTATATTATTAACTTGTTGACTCACTGTTACGTTACGGAATTATTGGATGGGGCTCTGCATCAACAACACATTTAAGAAAACTAGAAGCGATGCAGGTTCATAAAAATCATGTTTAGTAAGACGCAAATGTATCCAATTGATCAGCTATACGCAGAAACAAAAATATTTTGCCTAAGACAAAGCTATCTACAAACATTGATTATACACCAGCATAAATATAGAAAAGACTTTTAAAAAAATTGACCATCCTCATAACACTAGAACCAAAATAAACAATAAAAACGAAATTAGTAGAGTTCTACATCTTTTAGGACCAAGAATGTTTAATTTATTACCTACCAATATCAAAGAAATAAATGCCATAAGCAAATTTAAAAAAGCCATTAAAAATTGGATCATGGAGCAAGACAGGGTACTTATGTTATCAGATATAGAAAAATTCCTGTAAACACCAAAGTAGCAGAAAACAAAATTTCAGATTGCAATCATATTTGTGCAATAATTACTTATAATTGATTTTGTAGAGTTACCACTATGTTTTAGTTAGTTTATTAAGAATTAATGTTTATATAAAAATGGTAGCAAGTTACATTGAAGTTACGTGAGTTACTCAGGCACAAGCTATGCTTTTGTGAGTGGCTTACGTGTACGAAATCAAATATTTTCTAGTTTATTGAAATAACTAATAAGTTTTTTTTTTTTTTTTTTTTTTTTTTGTGTAGATATTTATTTGCAATCTGCTACATAAGCAATAAGCAAATCAGATAACTTAATTGGAAATACATAGCAGTGGATATTACAGGGGAGGTAACGCCCTTTGACGTTCCTCAAGATGAGTTTACTTATACAACTAAACTGTCTAAAAACGATTTGGAAGATCTGACGGCTTGAAACGCTTAAGTCTGCGCACTTGTTCACTTTCATCAATTAGTTCTGACACTAGTGGGTTAGGATGAGATTCTAATCGCAGGAGGTATTTTTCACTAAACTTGGTAATTTCTTCTTTCACTGTCTTCATTTTCAGGTCTTTCCGTATTTCTGTGTTGGGTACGTAATAGGGGGCGTTGGTGATCATGCGTAGAGTCTTCGACTGGAAGCGTTCCAAAAACTAATAAGTAGAAATATAAAATGAGATAAGATAAATAATAAAAATTATAAATATTAAAATATTAGAATAACAACCTAACTAATTATGTATAACTTATGTACAGTTATTCAATTCAATAAACCTTATTATTATTATTGTAATTTGAAAAATATTACTTTGAAAGTTTAAGTTTCCCGCCTTATCCATCAGTGCACGAACTGGCAACGTTGGTACGCCGTCCTAACTTTAGCCGTTCCTCTATCAACTACTGCTTTTTGACAGCTGTATTTACCTGATGACAATTACTGTTTCTTTCTGTTTTTCCAGAGCTGCTACTTTAGTGCATTTAATGCAAATTAAAGTCAATAAAAAGAAATACCGATTTGTCTTTAACTTTAGCTAAAAATAGTAATTTTTCAGTTTTTTAAATATTTTTAAAAATTTCATATACCAAGACTTAATTTCAAAATTCAAATTGTTTTATGTGAAGACTTTAAAGATTTATAATTGCAAAACATAATATAAAATATTTAATTACTCCTTTAGTTTTTTATTATTTACCAAAAGGTCATATTTTCGCATAATTTTACGTGTTTGATGCAAGGCGCCTTTTAGGAGAAATATTTTTTAAAGATAATTTATATCTATTTAAATGGCTTTTAAAAACTCTACTCTAGACCTGTTAACAAATTATAGTTACAAAAATCCTGTAAATGTTCTTTTAGAGTTGTCTAACTGAGGAGATTTTTCTTTATCCAATTTACATGTTCTAAAAAATCTCCTCATTTAGACATCTGTAAAAGAACATTTACAGAAATTTTGTAACAGTAATTGATTAAAAGGGCTAGATTAGAGTTTTAGAAGCCATTTAAGTAAATATTAATTACAATTGAAAACCATTTCTCCTAAAAAGCCCCTTGCATCAAAAACTTAAAAATTATGCGAACATATTACTTTTCGGTAAATAATAAAAAAATGTAATTAAGATTTTATATTATTTTTTCCAATTATAAATCTTTAAAGTCTTCATATAGAACAATTTGAATTTTAAATTAAGTCTTGGTACCTACGCTAAATTTTTAAAAATATTAAAAAATTTGAAATCTTTTAGCTAAAGTTAAAGAAAAATAGCTATTTTTGGCCTTGAGATTGTTCAGTTAGCTAACACTAACACACTATAAAAAAAAAACTCATTGAAACATTACTTAATTTCCGAAGACTAGCACTTTTTGAATTTTGACAGTTTCGGAAAACGCCATTTTCTAAATAAGCAAAAATCACTCGGTATGTATGATAGAAGCTGAATAGGTTTTTAGACAAGCACAAATTATTGACGTATAACGTTTTTTTGAAAAATCAAAAAATATTTTTTTCCCATATGATGCCAACTTTTTGGCGGCCACTGTATATATTAAGCACTATTCCATTACGCCCTGTAGCTCTTAGATTTACTTAGACCTATTTATTAGGCATTTATTTTAGCAGAGAAACGCAATCGCGTTCTCAATCGTAATAAGTGTTGTTTGCTTTATATGCGTGCTCCGTGCACTGTGCCGTAGTAAATAATGTCAGTTAAATGTTAGAAATTCTTATCATGCATTTCTTACTGCAATTCAGACCACTGGTGCACTGGTGCAATAGTAAAGAATGGCAATACGCGACCGGGCGGTCAGCTCGCGGTCGGACTGCTCGCGGTAAAGGTTGAAATCGCGTTCACAAGCTCGTTCGCGGGCAGTTCGAATCCTATCGCCGGTAACATTTTTTTATTTGAAAATTTATGTGATACGCATTACCAAGTGTTTACTTTTATTGTTGCAGTATTATTAGGAACGTTAAGATATATTTACCCCTAATTATCTTCCATTTTTAAAATTGTTTAGCGTCACAACTTCCACTTGCGAGGAAGTTCTGAGTAAAGCCCTTTACAGTTTTTTCTAATAAAATTAAAATAACTTCAAAGCAACAAATATAATATTTTTTAAATGTCAGTTAAAAAAGTAGGTTTTTTAAAATTAATTTCGAGGTGTGAAGTGTCACTTTTTTTCACTCTTTAGGAATGAACGATTTTAGAAACAAATTATTTATTTATTTATTCGTTTTTAGTTTTAGTTTGACGTAAACCAATTACAGATTTCAATAAATAAAAACGTTTCCTTAGTTACCAGAACTGACTAAAATGCAGGCAAATAAAATTCTATACAAAATAAGCTTGGATTATATATTTTATCTACTAGCAACATGATATTGTACATTTTCGTCATAGAAACAAAATATGAAAAGCTACTCATAACTCCCAAGGGACTTGTCAAATTATTTCTCCCTCAAACTCATGGTAACAATGCAACTACAATTAACGTCTTAGCAACCATACAATGAAGCAATCCTTGATGTTACTTACACATTCTAATTTTAAATGTCATTATGACATTTTGAAATTTCATACTATTTTTACGAATATGCTAGTAGATAAAATATTGTATGCACCACGGGAGATATTCATGTTCTTTACCTTCGGTTGACTTACAGACCTCGGGCCAGAGGCTCTCGATCTGTAACACATGTCAACCTCAAGGAAAAAAACATATTCATATCTCCCTTAATGCATAAATATCTATAATGGCATTTTAAAAAAATTTTATATGCAACTCGTGTTAGCGTGCTTATTTATTTTCACGCGTGTGGAAAAAAGTTTCACTTCTAACACTTGTGGTCTAAATAACTATTATAAGATTTAAGTCGTTTAAAAGCAATTAAAAGCGCGCAATGAAGTTCTTTATTATTACCCCCAGAGAATAAAGTGATACTTTATTCACACTCACAGAGCACCATATTTATTATTTTATCTACGACCACTACTAAAAGTAGGCCTTTTAGCGTTAGCTTGTTTCACTAAAAGTGACGTTTTATAGTTTACCGTGGTTAAAGAAATCAGCTGTTTACTTTTAGCTCTAGTGCTAAAAGTAAAGTGAGGTTATAAAACTACAATTTCAAACTGGAAGTGAAGTTGTAAAGTTATTCTAGTTGCTTCTTGCATTGCAGGTAAAGTGTTTTTGAAATAATTAAGGCGTTATGTAATGAATACACTCAGATGTGGAGTATTAATAATTACATTCGCACGAGCATGGGCTACTATTTATTATTACATAAATTAGAAGTGTCGTAGATGCAAACATTTGTTAAATCGATATTTATGGACTAATAACGGTAAAATTAAGGTCGTAGATAAAATATTGTATGCAACGCGTGCTAAAAGTCGTTTATGCACGAGACATGTTATGAAACTCAGCCTTTGGCTTCGTTTCATAATTTTCATGTCTCGTGCATAAACGTCGACTTTTAGCACTTGTTGCATAAATAGCTATTTTCGTAGCATAAGCAAACTTGTTGCCCTGACAACAGGAAAGTGGATTACTAGATATTAGGTAATTATTAATTCATCTTCAATTTCAAATCAAGATTTAGATTAACAGTTGAGACAAAAACTTTGTATGCACCTCTGGGATGAACTTATTTAATACCTTCAATAATTACATGCTCTCGTCTCCCTTCGTTCGTCTCAGGAAATACTTACAGTTTCAAAAATCCTAATCACTATTTTTTATGTTTTGTTTTAAAGTTGGCGTTTGTCTTATGCTGAAATAATAGGGACATATAAAATAATATTTTTCCGCAACCGTCTTAAAAGTAATTACTACTAAAATCTATCATTGAAGTAGGCGTTTCTCTAACTGTTATAACATCTATAATATAATTTTCCTTAATGTGTGTCTGTGGCACAAAATAAAATCTCACGTTCCGGCTTCATAGATGTTTATATTTCTTTAGGTTTTGTTTTTCTTATCTTAGCGCTCGGCTCGAAGCTTGACCTTTCGCGTATCCTATTTCACGTGCGCGCCGATTCAAGACTCGCAGCGCGTAGCGCGCGGTTTGCTTGTTTATATTATTTATTTTCCAGAAAATTTGGTTTTTAATTGAAGTTAGTGCATTAAGAAAACCCATTTTAGTGTACTCGAGCCTCACACTGAAAATCCTTGAGAGTTATTTTTGAGAAAAACATCTTTTGTAATCTTTTCGACATTAAGAAAAATTTTATTTGTCATTTTTTCGACATTTTGTAGGGTATTTGGGGCTTCTCCGAAATCGTTTGAAGTAATTTTTGAGAAAAAATGTATTTGTCATTCTTTCGACATTTTGTTTTTATAGATGTTTTATAAGAATCAGATAAATAGTTTAATGACCGCGTTCAACACAAACTGTTTTATAATAAGAAGCCATTTTAAAAGGCTAGTGTTTAAGAATGTAAATATGACAATATATAACAATTTTTAAAATAATTTATTATTATTATTATAAACGCAGAGCAGAGGGCAGGCTCTATGAAGCTCTGATTACAAACTATACTCATAACTTGTAACGCTAAACAATAATTATATAAAACAACTTAAATCTAGATGTAAAATTATAATGTAATTGTTAGAATTATTAAGAAAAACGGATAGTATCTTGTAGCACTTATAATGATTAAATTAATCCATTAAAAAGTGGTCATCTGATTTCCAATGTGTTAATATTTGAAAAATAATTTATTATTGAACTAATCTAAGTGATAAAAATTCAATCAATAAGTGCATTTTGTTTTAAATATCTTGCAGCCGCGTAGTATGCAGCTGGTTGATGAAAAAATTTATAACCCGCAATAGTCTTGCGTCAGAATAACTGGCTTTCGCCCAGGAGGCTCGGGTTCGATTACCGGCGCTGGAAACTCTATTTAAAATTTAATTGTAGTGTATATCTTCACCTGCAATTATTACAAATAAATGAATTATTATTACAAATAATAATGTAACAAATTAATTCTTTTACGTAATATGTACTTTCTTGCTTAATTTATTACATATTCAGCATTTGGCTAGAATTTGGTTCTTGTTTATTCTAGCTACGCCTGAAATTTCACAGATTTTCTGTTTAATTATAGTGACTGAAAAGCCAAGAACCTTATTTTACTTAAAATTATCTGCGCCGGCAAAAAACATCTGTCTGAGGCTTTGACGCACACCTGCATAGAACACCTATTTAGCAGAGAAGCAAACCTTTGTATAAGTTGAATAGCTGAGGTGGACATTTTTACAATGGAGTATTCTAGTTTGTCTTTACTAATGTAGATAGC
>CALNHX010005459.1:0-106535 GCA_940337035.1 Agriotes lineatus
TGAAATAACAAACGTCTTACTTTATCCCGAAAATACCGAAATTTATATCAACAGGTTGGGGTCATATAAATTAGACGAAATGATCGGGAAGACATTAAAAAAGGGTGATATGCTAAAATTTTGGGCAGTCAAGCCAAATATGTTATATGTGGAATTTCAACTCAAGGTTCCCATAATTGTTGAGTCCAAAAAGGTAGTGCAGTAAACATGACTTCAAGGTTGCGTTTACGGTCACCTCCTACCACATATAACCTTGGAAATGTGAAAATAAAAGCGCGTAGAAGAGTCTGCAAGGGTAGTAGCATCCGATAGTCGTGCAGAAATGGAAGCCTTGTTGAAAGCTATCGAGGTAGTTCAGAGTAATAAAGCAAGAAAGCCGCAACCACTGTTCTGTCCAGAACTTCTGAATAGTAGGACGTACAAATTAAATAAATCAAGTTCTAAGTACGTGAGTGTAGGGTTTGATTGGAGTTCGCAATTTAACCCAAGTATTATAATACGGGGTGCCAAAAATGACTGGGTGCAGTTAAATGAATGGGAGTGGACAGCCCTGATTGCAAATCAAGGAGTGATTTCCAACTACTTCTATTCTCTCGACGGTGAGTGGCCTGCTCTGGAAATAGGAAAGAAGAGCATTGTATTTGAAGCGATCCAGACAAGGAAAATAATCAAATTGGAGGAAGTGGGCTTGTCAGAGGTGCGTTTAGCGAGCGAAACTGTAGAAGAATTGTGGCGCTTGCAGAAACTCGTGGAAGCGCGATTCGCACAATTAAAAGCGTTACACTTTGAGAGTTTCTATAAAGAAATAGTGAAGGGTGTAGCAAACCTTTGTGGAGACTGTTTAGTAAATGTATGGTCTGTAGTGGATCAGCTGGAGGAGAACTCTGAAAAGACTGCGTGTATGGTGGAAGTGCTAACGTTCGCAAGTTCTATGGTAAAGTGCGACATCGAAGTGGAAGCCCTGAGTCGTCAGTTGGCAGTGTAGTCATGTGGATGAATTATAGAGAGGCTGCTCGACCGGCTGCAAGAGACGTACCTAGTGCGGTTGAACGATTAGTGAGTTCGTTAAAGGATTTAGCTTTCGAAGCGTCGCACGAAGTCGTATATGGGTTAGGACGTTCCGGATTCAGTGACGAAGAGTTGTATAAAAAAGAAAAACAGTACAAAAACGGTGCAGCTGTCCGTCAACTATTTTTAGACGGAGCCATAAATGAAGGCCTCCTTGTAGATTTAATGGATAGTCTTGGCCTAAAATGGCATATGTGTGAAGTAAAAGCCTTTATAGAGAGGAAGGAAAATGAAGAAGAGCGTGCAGTTTGACGACTCGAAGAATAAGATGTACAATTTGCATACGTGGACGTATGCGTTTCGAGAAGCTCGGAGAGGACGGTGGGAACGAGAAGCTGTGGATAGGTTGCGGTTCCATCGGAGGATACTTACTATGGATGAAGTACTGCGAGACGTCTTGTGCGCCGAACATAGGCGAACAATTTATGTAGAGCGCTTTTCCACTAGTACGTAGATGTTTAATCCGTGTAGTTAAACGGTATATATTGTAAACAAATAAAAACAATAAAAATTAAAAAGATTGTTTTATTCCATTATGTAGTGATTATAAATATGATACACGTTAGATAAAGCGCAATAACAAATCGGTTTGGAATGATATAAACAAGCGGGTTGTGATGGGGTGAGGGCCGGCCTTTCTTCCACTTCGATGATTGGGATGGTAGTAAAGCGGCGTAGAAAAGTTGCCTTTTCTCGACCTTTCACATATATTTCGGTGACACCTTGCAGAAGACGTCGTAAGATTGCAGGAAACATGTATGCTGGAGTAAATCCCTCATTCCAGTCGATGCAATGGTGATTAGTCATTACCCAGTGGGCTTGTTGTTGTAAATGAGGTGTTAAGGAATGGAGGGCGAAAGGGGGTTTAAAAATGTGGTGAGATACTGAGGTACCGTCGTAGGAGGCCAATTTTTTTGGGGTAAAGTGCTTAACGGACGTCTTAAAACCTTGAATATCGATAATGATCTTCATCGTATTAGGTATAGGGAGCATGGTCTAGTTACGCTAAAAGTCGAGGTGCAACTGAAGTGTTTTGCGAAATTACAGTTGTTTAACTGCTTTTGACAATGCGTTGTAAGTAAAAACTCGATCGTGAAGAACGAGACAATACGCAGTTGTGTTGGCTGGCACGTTAGCGGAAGTTTCAAATTCAACACGAAAAACGACAGCGTTTGCATGAAGGTAGTCTTTTTGATGGGAACAATCGATTACAACAATGGGCGCCTTGTCTGCAAAGTCATGGCGGGAGAAGAAGGGCTCATCGATTTTGCTATAATAAGATGATTGAAACTTGGAATACATGTCGTATAATGTTGCGTAATGATTGAGTGCATAATTGTTATGTAAATTGTCGTATGGGAATCGTTCGGTGTTCAGATAAACTCGGAAATTAGTAAGACCAATTTTATCGAAATTAGCATTGTCCTTAGCGATTAGCCCCGAACGACCTGATTGAAACCCTACGATGACATATCTGGGGGTTTGTAATTTTGTGGTTGTAGCGATAGCGTGAGAATGTTGAGTCACAGCATGAACACCGGGTATGATATGAAGCTGCCAGCTGCGAAATGCGACTTGAGTGTCAATATTTTTATCGATGTATTTGGTCAGGGCTAATTCTTGAGCAAGACCTGGAGTGATATGAGGAACCTTCCAATATAGTTTGTCAATCGTAACTTTAGCCGTCTCCCCTACGGTAGCACTGAATACGGCGTCGGCATCGGTATTGCTGCGAATTAATACGAGTTCTTGTCGAATGTTAAGTATAACTTTACCATAATCTTCAGCGAATCCTAACAGCATTCTCAACGGTATGCAGGCACTAAAGTTACCTTCCTGATCGGTAATGGCAGGATCGCCGGCGGCAAACCAACCTGCATTTTGAAGCTTTTTAACGTCAGCGGAACTGTAGGACACATATCCCTTAAGAGTAGACGTAATACCAGGTTTGGTGACAGAGTCGACAACGACGCCATTGATTTCGTATCGGATTTCGCTAAATAAGTGAGCCAAACCATTGTTAAGGAATTTAGCCGTTGTAACTTCACCGTTTTCCTTCCGCAACTTTCCCTCTAGGTACAGATAGCTCAGGCCGGGAAGAGTTGACATATCTTCGGGAATTGGAATTCGAATTTCATCGTTATAGTCAAAACGGTTTGTATACGGTTGATGTGTGTGCAATTGATTGCTAATGATAGAAGTGTCGACGAGGACTCGCTCTCCAATATTTAAAATACTCATTACACTATTGTAAAGCCTAAGGACCGCAAGAAGTCTCTGTTTGCTTTAGTTAGCTGCGTGGTGGACGAAGCCGTACTGATCTTACTAGGGTGTGGGCGACGATTCTTATAGGAAGTAATACAGGGGTGGTACGGAGTGGTGAATCGAAAACCCATTACAGTTTCTTTAAATGTAATGTTACCGTAACGGTCTCCTTACTAAAACTGACAGGATTATCCGATTGGTCTAGTATTTTAATAGTTAAGTTAGTGATCTGTTTCGTGCTGATCGGTAGATAGATGACAGGGTTAGGGGTTTCCACTATTTTGTACCCGGGTGGTACTATGGGGAAGAATTGGTGAATGATATGGCCGGGCTTACCATTTTTATATGAACCAACGGAGATGTTGCAATGAATAAGAATCGAGTTGATGTTCAAAATTTTCGTAACATGTTCAGCTGTGTGCCACCTATCTGCAGCATAAACTTTTTTCTCAAAGCCTAACATGTCCCGGATAGTATTGTCGCTTTGAAAGTCGATTGGAACGGTGGACTTTATTTCGGTTTTTAAGGTGCTGTTGTTTCCGCGTAGCAGTACCTGTTTAACACCCACATCAGAATCGAGTTGGTTATGTAAAAATTCAGCAATGTCGGTAATTTCATATGCTCCTTCCGGTATAATAATAAGAGGTTCTCCAACAAGATGAAATTCATTGTTGGGAGGTCTAACGTTTGGAATAGTATAGTAGGTTTCGAAACTTAACAATCCCAAGACGTATTCGCTACCATCGTCTACAAAAATGGGAGGGTCAAAATTTGCAGTAAGAACAGATGAATTTCCCGTAAGAGTGAATATACTGGACATGATGAAGCGCGGCACTTAAACTGACGACAAAAGCGGTTTTGCAAAGTTATATAAGAATTTGAGACACAAATGTCCACATGTGTATGATGCGAGTTTTTGATATCTATTAGAGTTGTACATAATTGTGTTGTTGCTACCATCGCTGCGAAAGTAGTTTACTAATTCGGGAGGAGGTTGTAAGCGACCTATGCTATCGAAATACAGAACAAATCGATCAGCTTTAACGTAGGCTGTCCAATGTGTGCCAGGTCCAACATCATCGTCTAAGTTAGTAACACCACATTCTCGTTGACGAATTTTGTCAGGTAGGGCATCTCGCATAAATATCCCCCTAAAATGGGGAATTTCTAAGCGTTTAACGTACTGTGCAATATCGATGTTCGTCAACGCTCGGCGTGGTAGCTTCAACGGTAGTTTTTTGACTGATACGGTCGTAGATATAGCCCTTTTCCTCGAGCAATGGATTCCATAGCTTTGTTATGTCGCTCTTTTTCCTGGAGATCCTTTTTAGAAGCCTTTGAGTCGCCAACCGCTTTAGCGACTGCTGCAGCACCGCCTCCGAGAGACCCCAATGCTCCTAATGCAGCAAGTATGGGAACAAGCGGCAATATACCTCCTCTCTTGGGAACAGGTACTACTCTAGAACGAATTCGGCGTTTCCTTCGCGATTTAAAAACGACCGCCCCTCCAATACGTTTACGCCTACTACACCTTGTACGCTTCCGTTTTCTAGATACCCCCGTACCAAATTTTTGCGCAATACCGGCAATAGGTAGTGCACGCTTTCGTTTCCGGGAGACTCTCACACCAACAGTGGGTTGTGTACGCTTCCGTTTTCTAGATACTCCCGTACCAAATTTTTGTGCGGCAATAGGTAATGTACGCCTTCGTTTTCGGGGGACCGTCACACCAGCAGTGGGTAGTGTACGCTTCCGTTTTCTAGATACCCCCGTACCAAATTTTTGCGCGGCAATAGGTAGTGTACGTCTTCGTTTCCGGGGTGTTTCCATAGCAGCAATGGGTTCTGTACGCTTCCGTTTCCGGGAGACTCCCATGCCGAGTTTGGTTTTCCCTTTCATAATCCCTGTAACAGCAAGAGCTGCCGCTCTTTCTCCAAGAGTAGAGTCTTTTGCTTTAACGCGTTCCCAAGCTTTCTGTGCAAGAACTTTATCCGCCGCGTGACGTGTCGAAAGATTGCTGGATTGTGAGTATGCGATGTCGTGTTGCTTGCAAGCCTCGTCCAGAGGGTTTCTTCCTCGATCACCTCGAGAAAGTCGTTTGTTTAAACGAGTGCCAGGTCCGCAAAACTTGTAACCTGGTATATGTAATTCGAAAGGCAACTTGTCAATAAGGGTGTTCAACAAACCGCGACCTTTCCGTCTTACGATTCGACGACGACTACGAGTTTTACGTCTAGTATAACTCATCTTAAAGAAACGCTCGTCGAAGAGCGACTGACGATGTGAAGCTTAAAGGGGTAGATATATACTTAGCACAGCGCGGTTAGAAGCTAGTTCGCCCCCGTCCGAAAACGATGAAGAACGTCAAACTTGTGAAACAAAAATGTTCGCTGCCGGTAGTAAATCATACAGTAAATTCCATGTCACAGAGGTTCAGACGACACGGCACTTTACTGGGTATAGGATGTAAAAGGGGGTTGATCATTGGTCCTTCCGGCTCTGGGAAAACCAATGCGATGATCAGTCTTTTGGTGCACCGCAATGGGGTGCGGTTTCACAACTTGTATTTGTATTCCAAAACCCTTGACCAACCTAAATACAAATTTCTGAAGATACTTCTGAAGTCACTAAAAGAAATCGGATTCTACGAATTCAGCGAGGGGTGTGAGGTTATCAAACCACACGAGGCGAAAGAAAATTCTGTTATTGTGTTTGATGATGTGGCATGCGACACTCAAAGCATAATTAGAGATTATTTTAGTTTCGGACGTCATCGAAATATAGATTGTTTTTACCTCTGTCAGACTTACTCATCAATCCCGAAACAACTGGTACGAGATAATGCGAATATCATAATCGTATTCCGGCAAGACCACACCAATCTTAAACACATTTACGATGATCATGTAAACACAGACATGTCATTCGAAAAGTTTAAAAACTTATGTTCCCACTGTTGGATCAAAGATCATGGATTTTTAGTTGTCGACAAAGAAAGCGAAATCAACGCCGGTCGTTATAGAAAAGGGTTTGACAGTTATTTCACTATATAGGCATGGACCACTGCTGTACAAATTATTAGTCTACGAACAACGACAGTAATAGCAACATGGACAAACGGTTAGTAAGCGATCTTATTAAAGCTAGAAAGGCTGTCAGGCGGAAATATGAAACTTTAAAAGCAGATATCGCCGAATCTCAGACGGCTCTTGCGGAGCAATTTAAACCAATTTCCCAACCACTCACGGAATTGCTAACATCCATCAAGCAAGAAGGTGGTCAAACAATACAGCAAGAAGTAGGACCTATGCTGAGAACCATCAAACGACGAGTGTCCACACCATCTATCCTACCCCGTCCAAGAAATGGTAAAACCCCCGTACGAGCGTCAACCCCCGACATTGCCATTCCCGGACCTTCGACTTCAGCGTTGGTAACATCCACACCTAGATTTCTTGACAGAGAAGTATTATATGAGAGTTTACCGGATGAGGAGCAACAGGTGGAGGCTCAAGAAGAAGCGGCAATTGAAACTTCGGTAGCAGAGGCTAGGGAAACCGTGCGACAAATGATGGAACCGGAAGTTCTAGGGGAATACCTGGAACAGTTCTCAGGGTTAGCTAGAAAATATATCGAGGGAATGATACGAGATACAGAGAGCAAGTACGATCTCCATTATGGAGTTCGATGGGACATAGACACTGATAAATTTGCAATTGGAAATAAACAGCTTACTTTTGAGGGTCAGGACATGGTTATTACAGATCACGGAAATAGAATAGTATACAAAGGCACCCCCGGCTTTTACGAATTAATGTTCTTAAAGAAACCGATAATTTATACAACCAAAGACCATGAAAATTACTATGACATAGTGAACCGGTCCGCAGCAAATCGTAAGAACTACGATCCAACCCAAGGGATAAGCGGTAACGCCGGTTCAAAATATATGAAAATAGTACGCCCCCTGGCTACCTCCTCCGGCATTAGACAACCTACCAGAGCCGCATCGAGAGTGCAGCGTACCGGAAGGGGGTTATTAACAGTAACCAATAAAAAAGTGGAATTTGTTCCTTGGAAAGATCCAAATTCATTAGTGGATCGTCTGCGCATATTACTAGCCTCTCAGGTAGCGGGGCACACCAGTAGAGGGAAGTGGATGGTTCTGGAACCTCCCCCCACCACTTGGCCTTGAGTTCAAGGCCAAGCCCACGTTCAGTCCCAAGGTCACATGCAAGGCAAGGCCACGTGCAAGCCCAAGGTCATGTTCGAAGCGAGGCCACGTTCGGAGCGAGGCCACGTTCAAGGTCAAACCCGCGTTCGAGGTTGAGGCTACTTTAAAAAAATTCAAGGTCAAGATCGCGTTTACGGCCAAGGGCATAGAAAGAGCTAAGTAGTGCTTAGAACAGACTGCGCTTAACATATTTATTTAAAAAATTAGGCATGAAGTAAACGCCTAGGATACTTCATGTCAAAATTATGACTCGACTAGGATTCGAACCTAGGTCTCCCTGTATATCTGCAATCTGCAGCCGAGGGTATCTTTACCCCTAGACCATCGAGTCGGATAGAATATTTGGTTACTCATCCAGAGTACCTTCGTAGAGTGAAAGATACACATAATTTAATAAAAAAGTTATATTTAAGATGCACATACAAAGAGTAATTACAGTAGTGGCTAGACTAAATGATTATAATACCAACAGATTAAGAAATACGTTACAGACATACACATTAGAGCGAATAAAATAGTGCTTAAAACAATAGTAGATATACAGCAGGAATTATCCGCGGGCGAGAGCAGCTTCTTCAAGACATCAGGTTTATTTTTTAGCAAAATTGTTTGCCAATTCGTATCTACCGCATATGAAGGGAAATGGTATTTTATCTTGAACGTTAAAACGTTATGTTCAGTAAAGTTGTTCACTTCTATTTTAAAAACGGAAATAGTTGTCAAGGAACTGGTATCCATTTTACGCCACGTCACGTTGTGTACTCCATCATTGTAGGCGAAAGAAGCTGAACTGCACCGCGGCGGTTGAAGGACGTAGAGAATCCCATCATGAACTGCAGCGAGAGCAACCAAAAATTGTATTGGTAGCATGTTCAACAAGTCGATGGCAACTAGTGAATGGTTTGGCGCCGCACTTTTCATCACTTATGACAACAGCAACCTTTTGTTTTGTCGGCTACACCCGTTCCATTGTTGCCAGCCACATCTACTCCTGGGGACAAATGCAGCGCATCGAAAAGTTGATAAGTCAAGTCTTCGATGGTTTGTATTTGCTGGTAGACCTTGGCAATTTTGCAGTTGGGTGACCAACGGAGGTGTTCAGATAGGGGTTTGTCATTGCGCTCCCAGCCAGAAATTTGAACTCCGCAGTGGAAACACTGTACACAATTAATCGTGTCGCTGATGCAAAAGAAACCGGCACCTGCTAGCGATTCTGGAGTTTGACCTCGACTCCAATCGCCGAATGTTCGTAGCCGTTTGGAGTAGCTCCCAAATTCTGGATGTCGAGGTTCTGAGCTCATGATGGCAACTAACTACGCACACGTTTGTGAAAGTTTTATATTCTACAATTCAAGGTCACAATCTCGAAAACTTTAAAATAAAACCACAGAAATATTTCTAAATATATTTATTTCCAAGTATAAGTTATATATGTAACTTCCCCATCCTCCAGTAGGCCTAGGTACCGGTCCACTGGCTTGAAGATGTTGGTCTGCCACCACACAGCTGACGATCCGTCGAAGACTGCAGGCCACGTCCGTAAGGTGGTCGTCTCCGCTAGGGTCTCTCCTTGTAGGTTCAAGGCGTACTCCATTGTGACCACTGCCTGGAGAGACCGTTGAGAGGATGCTGGAGGGCAACTAGCCAAAAACCGGCGAAAATGACGGTAAAATTGTTCTGCATTCTTAAAGTTAGTTGCCATAGCTGCTTGATGATTATGGTAGGTGCTGGAGGATTATGATGACTGTTACAGAAAACAGGCAACTTAATATAGGAGCGTAGTCAAGGATGGGAACGTAGAAGGTCAAGGGTCTTACCTTGAGATTCACATATAAAGCGTAACGTTTTTCCACCACGGCTACCAGTCATCATGCCTGATATTGTTGTTGATGCGCTCTTTGAAGATGCTCCTACATTTTACAAGGAGTTTGAATACTTCATCACCTCCGAACCGAGACCTCCATCAGCTCGTCAACTCCAGGCTGTCGTAACAATAGACTATTCCATGAGTCTTGGAAGCGGGCGCCTATGGCAGTCGACCCTCCTGAGGACGCTACCCACCACATACGAGGGCGACCCATTCCTGTGGTGGCGGCGGCATGTAGAGGCCCCCATCCAGCGCTTTCTCGCTCGGCTAGCAGATGGGGATGTAGTGTATATTACTTATTGTTGGCTTAATTAAATATATGTATATAAAGGGGTCTGTGTTTTATTGCACTCCTAGCGACGTCTATGATTATTGATATTTTATAAGTAGAAGCCCACGCTTTCAGTATTCATATCCAGTTCGACGCTTGAGCAATGCCTATCGATAAATTTGGTAAACATATGCATGCGAATTCCACGTCACACCCGCAGGTGTTTGTGGTTGAAGAGCTAAGCGAGCCTTTATATTATGAACGAGATTTACAACTAGTATCCATTGCCGTCAATGATGATAGATGGTACATCCTACCGCATGGTGACATCGAATATACTATTCCCTTCCGTGAAGCTGAAATAACAAACGTCTTACTTTATCCCGAAAATACCGAAATTTATATCAACAGGTTGGGGTCATATAACTTTCGCGAAATGATTGGGATGACATTAAAAAAGGGTGATATGCTAAAATTTTGGGCAGTCAAGCCAAATATGTTATATGTGGAATTTCAACTCAAGGTTCCCATAATTGTTGAGTCCAAAAAGGTAGTGCAGTAAACATGACTTCAAGGTTGCGTTTACGCTCACCTCCTACCACATATAACCTTGGAAATGTGAAAATAAAAGCGCGTAGAAGAGTCTGCAAGGGTAGTAGCATCCGATAGTCGTGCAGAAATGGAAGCCTTGTTGAAAGCTATTGAGGTAGTTTAGAGTAATAAAGCAAGAAAGCCGCAACCACTGTTCTGTCCAGAACTTCTGAATAGTAGGACGTACAAATTAAATAAATCAAGTTCTAAGTACGTGAGTGTAGGGTTTGATTGGAGTTCGCAATTTAACCCAAGTATTATAATACGGGGTGCCAAAAATGACTGGGTGCAGTTAAATGAATGGGAGTGGACAGCCCTGATTGCAAATCAAGGAGTGATTTCCAACTACTTCTATTCTCTCGACGGTGAGTGGCCTGCTCTGGAAATAGGAAAGAAGAGCATTGTTTTTGAAGCGATCCAGACAAGGAAAATAATCAAATTGGAGGAAGTGGGCTTGTCAGAGGTGCGTTTAGCGAGCGAAACTGTAGAAGAATTGTGGCGCTTGCAGAAACTCGTGGAAGCGCGATTCGCACAATTAAAAGCGTTACACTTTGAGAGTTTCTATAAAGAAATAGTGAAGGGTGTAGCAAACCTTTGTGGAGACTGTTTAGTAAATGTATGGTCTGTAGTGGATCAGCTGGAGGAGAACTCTGAAAAGACTGCGTGTATGGTGGAAGTGCTAACGTTCGCAAGTTTTATGGTAAAGTGCGACATCGAAGTGGAAGCCCTGAGTCGTCAGTTGGCAGTGTAGTCATATGGATAAATTATAGAGAGGCTGCTCGACCGGCTGCAAGAGACGTACCTAGTGCGGTTGAACGATTAGTGAGTTCGTTAAAGGATTTAGCTTTCGAAGCGTCGCACGAAGTCGTATATGGGTTAGGACGTTCCGGATTCAGTGACGAAGAGTTGTATAAAAAAGAAAAACAGTACAAAAACGGTGCAGCTGTCGGTCAACTATTTTTAGACGGAGCCATAAATGAAGGCCTCCTTGTAGATTTAATGGATAGTCTTGGCCTAAAATGGCATATGTGTGAAGTAAAAGCCTTTATAGAGAGGAAGGAAAATGAAGAAGAGCGTGCAGTTTGACGACTCGAAGAATAAGATGTACAATTTGCATACGTGGACGTATGCGTTTCGAGAAGCTCGGAGAGGACGGTGGGAACGAGAAGCTGTGGATAGGTTGCGGTTCCATCGGAGGATACTTACTATGGATGAAGTACTGCGAGACGTCTTGTGCGCCGAACATAGGCGAACAATTTATGTAGAGCGCTTTTCCACTAGTACGTAGATGTTTAATCCGTGTAGTTAAACGGTATATATTGTAAACAAATAAAAACAATAAAAATTAAAAAGATTGTTTTATTCCATTATGTAGTGATTATAAATATGATACACGTTAGATAAAGCGCAATAACAAATCGGTTTGGAATGATATAAACAAGCGGGTTGTGATGGGGTGAGGGCCGGCCTTTCTTCCACTTCGATGATTGGGATGGTAGTAAAGCGGCGTAGAAAAGTTGCCTTTTCTCGACCTTTCACATATATTTCGGTGACACCTTGCAGAAGACGTCGTAAGATTGCAGGAAACATGTATGCTGGAGTAAATCCCTCATTCCAGTCGATGCAATGGTGATTAGTCATTACCCAGTGGGCTTGTTGTTGTAAATGAGGTGTTAAGGAATGGAGGGCGAAAGGGGGTTTAAAAATGTGGTGAGATACTGAGGTACCGTCGTAGGAGGCCAATTCTTTTGGGGTAAAGTGCTTATCGGACGTCTTAAAACCTTGAATATCGATAATGATCTTCATCGTATTAGGTATAGAGAGCATGGTCTAGTTACGCTAAAAGTCGAGGTGCAACTGAAGTGTTTTGCGATATTACAGTTGTTTAACTGCTTTTGACAATGCGTTGTAAGTAAAAACTCGATCGTGAAGAACGAGACAATACGCAGTTGTGTTGGCTGGTACGTTAGCGGAAGTTTCAAATTCAACACGAAAAACGACAGCGTTTGCATGAAGGTAGTCTTTTTGATGGGAACAATCGATTACAACAATGGGCGCCTTGTCTGCAAAGTCATGGCGGGAGAAGAAGGGCTCATCGATTTTGCTATAATAAGATGATTGAAACTTGGAATACATGTCGTATAATGTTGCGTAATGATTGAGTGCATAATTGTTATGTAAATTGTCGTATGGGAATCGTTCGGTGTTCAGATAAACTCGGAAATTAGTAAGACCAATTTTATCGAAATTAGCATTGTCTTTAGCGATTAGCCCCGAACGACCTGATTGAAACCCTACGATGACATATCTGGGGGTTTGTAATTTTGTGCTTGTAGCGATAGCGTGAGAATGTTGAGTCACAGCATGAACACCGGGTATGATATGAAGCTGCCAGCTGCGAAATGCGACTTGAGTGTCAATATTTTTATCGATGTATTTGGTCAGGGCTAATTCTTGAGCAAGACCTGGAGTGATATGAGGAACCTTCCAATATAGTTTGTCAATCGTAACTTTAGCCGTCTCCCCTACGGTAGCACTGAATACGGCGTCGGCATCGGTATTGCTGCGAATTAATACGAGTTCTTGTCGGATGTTAAGTATTACTTTACCATAATCTTCGGCGAATCCTAACAGCATTCTCAACGGTATGCAGGCACTAAAGTTACCTTCCTGATCGGTAATGGGAGGATCGCCGCCGGCAAACCAACCTGCATTTTGAAGCTTTTTAACGTCAGCGGAACTGTAGGACACATATCCCTTAAGAGTAGACGTAATACCAGGTTTGGTGACAGAGTCGACAACGACGCCATTGATTTCGTATCGGATTTCGCTAAATAAGTGAGCCAAACCATTGTTAAGGAATTTAGCCGTTGTAACTTCACCGTTTTCCTTCCGCAACTTTCCCTCTAGGTATAGATAGCTCAGGCCGGGAAGAGTTGACATATCTTCGGGAATTGGAATTCGAATTTCATCGTTATAGTCAAAACGGTTTGTATACGGTTGATGTGTGTGCAATTGATTGCTAATGATAGAAGTGTCGACGAGGACTCGCTCTCCAATATTTAAAATACTCATTACACTATTGTAAAGCCTAAGGACCGCAAGAAGTCTCTGTTTGCTTTAGTTAGCTGCGTGGTGGACGAAGCCGTACTGATCTTACTAGGGTGTGGGCGACGATTCTTATAGGAAGTAATACAGGGGTGGTACGGAGTGGTGAATCGAAAACCCATTACAGTTTCTTTAAATGTAATGTTACCGTAACGGTCTCCTTACTAAAACTGACAGGATTATCCGATTGGTCTAGTATTTTAATAGTTAAGTTAGTGATCTGTTTCGTGCTGATCGGTAGATAGATGACAGGGTTAGGGGTTTCCACTATTTTGTACCCGGGTGGTACTATGGGGAAGAATTGGTGAATGATATGGCCGGGCTTACCATTTTTATATGAACCAACGGAGATGTTGCAATGAATAAGAATCGAGTTGATGTTCAAAATTTTCGTAACATGTTCAGCTGTGTGCCACCTATCTGCAGCATAAACTTTTTTCTCAAAGCCTAACATGTCCCGGATAGTATTGTCGCTTTGAAAGTCGATTGGAACGGTGGACTTTATTTCGGTTTTTAAGGTGCTGTTGTTTCCACGTAGCAGTACCTGTTTAACACCCACATCAGAATCGAGTTGGTTATGTAAAAATTCAGCAATGTCGGTAATTTCATATGCTCCCTCCGGTATAATAATAGGAGGTTCTCCAACAAGATGAAATTCATTGTTGGGAGGTCTAACGTTTGGAATAGTATAGTAGGTTTCGAAACTTAACAATCCCAAGACGTATTCGCTACCATCGTCTAAAAAAATGGGAGGGTCAAAATTTGCAGTAAGAACAGATGAATTTCCCGTAAGAGTGAATATACTGGACATGATGAAGCGCGGCACTTAAACTGACGACAAAAGCGGTTTTGCAAAGTTATATAAGAATTTGAGACACAAATGTCCACATGTGTATGATGCGAGTTTTTGATATCTATTAGAGTTGTACATAATTGTGTTGTTGCTACCATCGCTGCGAAAGTAGTTTACTAATTCGGGAGGAGGTTGTAAGCGACCTATGCTATCGAAATACAGAACAAATCGATCAGCTTTAACGTAGGCTGTCCAATGTGTGCCAGGTCCAACATCATCGTCTAAGTTAGTAACACCACATTCTCGTTGACGAATTTTGTCAGGTAGGGCATCTCGCATAAATATCCCCCTAAAATGGGGAATTTCTAAGCGTTTAACGTACTGTGCAATATCGATGTTCGTCAACGCTCGGCGTGGTAGCTTCAACGGTAGTTTTTTGACTGATACGGTCGTAGATATAGCCCTTTTCCTCGAGCAATGGATTCCATAGCTTTGTTATGTCGCTCTTTTTCCTGGAGATCCTTTTTAGAAGCCTTTGAGTCGCCAACCGCTTTAGCGACTGCTGCAGCACCGCCTCCGAGAGACCCCAATGCTCCTAATGCAGCAAGTATGGGTACAAGCGGCAATATACCTCCTCTCTTGGGAACAGGTACTACTCTAGAACGAATTCGGCGTTTCCTTCGCGATTTAAAAACGACCGCCCCTCCAATACGTTTACGCCTACTACACCTTGTACGCTTCCGTTTTCTAGATACCCCCGTACCAAATTTTTGCGCAATACCGGCAATAGGTAGTGCACGCTTTCGTTTCCGGGAGACTCTCACACCAACAGTGGGTTGTGTACGCTTCCGTTTTCTAGATACTCCCGTACCAAATTTTTGTGCGGCAATAGGTAATGTACGCCTTCGTTTTCGGGGGACCGTCACACCAGCAGTGGGTAGTGTACGCTTCCGTTTTCTAGATACCCCCGTACCAAATTTTTGCGCGGCAATAGGTAGTGTACGTCTTCGTTTCCGGGGTGTTTCCATAGCAGCAATGGGTTCTGTACGCTTCCGTTTCCGGGAGACTCCCATGCCGAGTTTGGTTTTCCCTTTCATAATCCCTGTAACAGCAAGAGCTGCCGCTCTTTCTCCAAGAGTAGAGTCTTTTGCTTTAACGCGTTCCCAAGCTTTCTGTGCAAGAACTTTATCCGCCGCGTGACGTGTCGAAAGATTGCTGGATTGTGAGTATGCGATGTCGTGTTGCTTGCAAGCCTCGTCCAGAGGGTTTCTTCCTCGATCACCTCGAGAAAGTCGTTTGTTTAAACGAGTGCCAGGTCCGCAAAACTTGTAACCTGGTATATGTAATTCGAAAGGCAACTTGTCAATAAGGGTGTTCAACAAACCGCGACCTTTCCGTCTTACGATTCGACGACGACTACGAGTTTTACGTCTAGTATAACTCATCTTAAAGAAACGCTCGTCGAAGAGCGACTGACGATGTGAAGCTCAAAGGGGTAGATATATACTTAGCACAGCGCGGTTAGAAGCTAGTTCGCCCCCGTCCGAAAACGATGAAGAACGTCAAACTTGTGAAACAAAAATGTTCGCTGCCGGTAGTAAATCATACAGTAAATTCCATGTCACAGAGGTTCAGACGACACGGCACTTTACTGGGTATAGGATGTAAAAGGGGGTTGATCATTGGTCCTTCCGGCTCTGGGAAAACCAATGCGATGATCAGTCTTTTGGTGCACCGCAATGGGGTGCGGTTTCACAACTTGTATTTGTATTCCAAAACCCTTGACCAACCTAAATACAAATTTCTGAAGATACTTCTGAAGTCACTAAAAGAAATCGCATTCTACGAATTCAGCGAGGGGTGTGAGGTTATCAAACCACACGAGGCGAAAGAAAATTCTGTTATTGTGTTTGATGATGTGGCATGCGACACTCAAAGCATAATTAGAGATTATTTTAGTTTCGGACGTCATCGAAATATAGATTGTTTTTACCTCTGTCAGACTTACTCATCAATCCCGAAACAACTGGTACGAGATAATGCGAATATCATAATCGTATTCCGGCAAGACCACACCAATCTTAAACACATTTACGATGATCATGTAAACACAGACATGTCATTCGAAAAGTTTAAAAACTTATGTTCCCACTGTTGGATCAAAGATCATGGATTTTTAGTTGTCGACAAAGAAAGCGAAATCAACGCCGGTCGTTATAGAAAAGGGTTTGACAGTTATTTCACTATATAGGCATGGACCACTGCTGTACAAATTATTAGTCTACGAACAACGACAGTAATAGCAACATGGACAAACGGTTAGTAAGCGATCTTATTAAAGCTAGAAAGGCTGTCAGGCGGAAATATGAAACTTTAAAAGCAGATATCGCCGAATCTCAGACGGCTCTTGCGGAGCAATTTAAACCAATTTCCCAACCACTCACGGAATTGCTAACATCCATCAAGCAAGAAGGTGGTCAAACAATACAGCAAGAAGTAGGACCTATGCTGAGAACTATCAAACGGCGAGTGTCCACACCATCTATCCTACCCCGTCCGAGAAATGGCAATACCCCCGTACGAGCGTCAACCCCCGACATTGCCATTCCCGGACCGTCGACTTCGACGTTGGTAACATCCACACCTAGATTTCTTGACAGAGAAGTATTGTATGAGAGTTTACCGAATGAGGAGCAACAGGTGGAGGCTCAAGAAGAAGCGGCAATTGAAACTTCGGTAGCAGAGGCTAGAGAAACCGTGCGACAAATGATGGAACCGGAAGTTCTAGGGGAATACCTGGAACAGTTCTCAGGGTTAGCTAGAAAATATATCGAGGGAATGATACGAGATACAGAGAGCAAGTACGATCTCCACTATGGAGTTCGATGGGACATAAACACTGATAAGTTTGCAATTGGGAATAAACAGCTTATTTTTGAGGGTCAGGACATGGTTATTACAGATCACGGCAATAGAATAGTATACAAAGGCACCCCCGGCTTTTACGAATTAATGTTCTTAAAGAAACCGATAACTTATACAACCAAAGACCGTGAAAATTACTATGACATAGTGAACCGATCCGCCGCAAATCGTAAGAACTACGATCCAACCCAACAGATAAGCGGCAACGCCGGCGCAAAATATATGAAAGTAGTACGCCCCCTGGCTACATCCTCCGGCATTAGACAACCTACCAGAGTCGCATCGAGGGTGCAGCGTACCGGTAGGGGATTATTAACAGTAACCAATAAAAAAGTGGAATTTGTTCCTTGGAAAGATCCAAATTCATTAGTGGATCGTCTGCGCATATTACTAGCCTCTCAGGTAGCGGGGCACACCGGCCATTCCAACGAAATCGTAAGCATCACCCAAGCTCTACGAGAAGCAAAAATAATTCACTAAGGCGAGTACAAAAGCAGAGCACCTATTTAATTACGATCAGAAGGTGTTAGACGACAGAGTAATGCCCATAGACAAATTTGGACGCCACTACCATAGTGCGCGCTACGGTTCTCATCGCAAACATATCTTTATGAAAGTTCAAAATGTAAACCGACTCCATATAGAGGTACCACTGCTGCTAGTGGGGCGTGGTTATGATGAAAGCGGATATTCCAAAATTTTCGGTAATAATGAGTACATTTTTCCTTTAACGATCGGTGAGATCATAAGTGTTCAAGTCAACGGACCTTTGGTAGTATCACACATCAACGGCATCAAACACGACACGCTTGTCGGTAAGACATTGCGGCGAGGAGATAAACTGAAATTCGAATCCATAAACACTAAGTTATACGTGCAACTGCTGCTTAAATGTCCCATAGCAGTCGATACAGCAACATTCGGCAATGAGTCCTAAGGAGGATCTAGTTGCAGAACTTCACAAACCAGCGCGAAGAAATTTCAAGAGACGACGGGTGATTCTCAAAGGATTGCATGATTTACTACAAGCGGATTTGGTGGAGATGCAACCATATGCACGAAGCAATAAAGGTTATCGATACATTTTAGCTGTTATTAATGCGTTTTCTAAATACTTGTGGGCTCTCCCGGTAAAACGGAAAACGGGAAAAGATGTAGCAGCAGCTATGCGAAAAGTTCTTGCTAATATGAAGGTATCTCCAAAAAACGTACAAACCGATTTGGGAAAAGAATTTTATAACAGCGATTTTCAAGCATTGATGCGACGTTACAAGATAAATCATTACAGCACGTATTCAACTATGAAAAGCAGCATCATAGAAAGATGTAACCGCACCCTTAAGAACATGATGTGGAAGCAGTTTAGTTTGCAAGGGTCCTACAAATGGTTGGACATTCTGCCCCAACTTTTAAGCAAATATAACACAACCAGGCATAGCACAACAGGTATGAGGCCGGCTGAAGTTAATCTTAAAAATGCCAAACGTCTGTTACACACCGTGTACAGCCACACAAAAACTGTAGATCCGACACCTCAAAAGTTTCATAAAGGAGATTCTGTACGCATTAGTAAATATCGCTCGATATTTAGCAAAGGCTACACACCCAGCTGGAGCAACGAAATATTCAAAATAGCCACAGTGCGACTTACAAATCCTACCACCTACAGACTCACCGATCAGGAAGGGCAAGAAATCAAAGGTGGATTTTACGAGCACGAATTACAGAAAACCAAACACTCTGACGTATACCTGGTAGAAAAGGTGTTGAAGATTAAGGGTAATCAGCTTTACGTAAAGTGGTTGGGATTCGATAATCGTCACAATTCCTGGATATCCAAAAACAATGTTGTATAACTTATTATGATTCTATAGAACTCTTTCAATAAAACACTTTTTTGTTTTACTACCATTTATTTTCTTTAAATAAAAACTTTTTATGTTTTACAGTAATTTATTATTGTAAATGCTGAACATGAGTGACTACAGTGTTAAATAACAAATATACTTGGTAATGCGGACCCAAACAATCAGATTTTTTGTAAAATTTAACTTACTACCGCTATCATACAAGCTAGTGTTCTTAACCTATACTATAATTGCTATATACAATAACTAAACCTACAAAGTACAAGAAAGCCGTGTAGGACCTCTGCTGTTAAGTAATAACGAATACTGTTCCGCGAACATATTGCTACACCATCGTTTCGGCAATGCGCAGCAAGTTGTCTAGACGACTGTAATCATCTATGTCACGGTGACCCCACGCTAAGGTTTTGGTAGTATTAGGAATAAGGAAGCGTTTATCATCTCGCGAAGAAAGCGCAACCTTATTCATTAATTCGGTGTACATAGTGTGTAAACGGGAACGAAACACATACATCTGACAAAATACAACTTCCCTCTTGTTTTCGACTACAGATTTATAAATTTCGGTGGTGAGGTGATTCCGAACAGCACTCTTTCTAACTCCCTTCGCCTTTTTGTCTTCTTTACCAACAGCGTTTACACAGTATGTTTTTGCACCGACCCCGTAATAGCTACACACAGCCACCCCCGCGTACTCATCCTTAAATTTGCCAACAACGGACTTGGTTATCGAAATTCCATGCAGGCCATTCTTGTAATTTGATGTATCAAAGAGATCAAGGTGCTCTTGCATGTCGGCGTAAAAATTTTCAGTAAAAATTTCCAGGATGAATGAGTCCGTGTCCGAATACAGTAGAGACACATTACGGCCGTATTTATGCTTCAAAAATTTGTAATAAAAATCGTACATTACCGTTTTCGAAAGATCTAAAACTGAGAAACCAACATAAATGGGTTTGTTATATAAAACCGATGTTCTGTTCATTTCCACTGCTATTAAATTTTCCCCAAACCGAATTCTATCTTTAAAGTTAGGTTTCGATATCAAAGCTTCTGCCCCTATTCTATTACCAATTTTCTCCCAATGACTAATTAACTTTACAAGAACCCTTTTGTCCACGTTTTCCATGGTTTTACCAAAGACGCTATTGTTAGCTAGTTTGAATGAATTTCGATGAAATTCATTGTCAGACTTGTTACGTAATTTTGTGTTTAAATCGATGTAGGATCTGAGCCAAGGAGATTGTCTAAACTTAAGTATTTTATGTGTTTTAACCAAAATCAAACCAGCCTCTAAGCATTGCCTCAAATTTCTGTAGTGAATAATATAATTGTGTTTGTCATACAAATTTGGAATTAATTTTGCATTTTTAAATTTTCCCTGTGGAGGCACCAATAGCTCGGGGCAAAAGGGAAAGTCATTGTGATCGTCATGTAAATTTTCGGGGTACCGCAAGTCAACTTCCAACACGTACCCAGTATCTGAGTCGTCCACAATTTTAAATACGTCAAAACTATCAATTTCGTCGTCAGTCAACCAAACAAAACCACCTTGCGGTAGAAACTGTCTCATACTATGGGCATACAAATTCGTGGCATCCAAATACACAATAAAAGAAGTGGGTTTGAAAGCGTCATAGTTACCCGCAAATTTATTGTTGGCAATAGCCTTTCGCCCGACGCAAGTACTGACTCCTCCACGAATACCCTTTCTAAAAAAGTGAAACATATCCATATCCGTCAACAGCTCCAACTCAACCCCCGTATATTTTAACATGGCGTCCCAACTTAAACCGGGGGCGGTGAAGTACTGCGCCGGATCTAAATTATATTGATTTAAATAAAAATTTCGAAAGTTTTCGAAAACGTCTGCCAATATAAACACGTCACATTTGAGGTAAACATCGGAATAGTCGCCCAACGTTTGACATTCGAAAGTTTTCCAGACCTTAACGGCGCGTTCGTAATCGACCTCAGTAATATGCGTCTCGGTTAAATGATCATAAAACTGAGCGATTGTGGGCAACGCCGGCTCGTCTAATTTTGTAAATGAATCCAGATACGAATAGGGAAACACACCTTTCTGTCTCATCAGTTCGAATTTGATGTCATGTCCGAATTGCTTATGAATTTCAACACACTGATCATCTGATAATGTGGCGGCCAGCGATGCTAAAGAAGCACTTAAAAATCTGTAACTATCTAAAAATCGAATTTGCATATAAACGTTTTTTCGTTTTCCGTCAACAACGACTTCATCTACCCAAAGACGTTTACCAAATGAAATATATTTTTCCTTATTTTCCGGAATGACATCAAGCTCCTCGTTATTTTGAGCTAACTGTTTGACAAAAAGGTGGGAATCGTAATTTAAATTGTGAAAAAATACGGGAATAAAATTTGGAAGTTTATAATTCAGATTGCAATTGGAATGGGCAGCTCCCCGATATTCTCCGGTCAAATGGTCGTGATCGCGAACCTTTACGTCCCCCTCTCCAAAAGGACGATTGCAAATATGACATGAAGCAGCATCCTTAAAATTTTGAATTTCTTGCGGAACCAGAGGCTTGAGGGGTACAACATGTTTTAAACTGTTGGAATATAAGGCGCGAACGTCTCTGTCTAGACGCTCAACAAACACGTCCACAGCATCCTCGCCCCTATAAATTTCGAATTTGGATAGAGTATCATCAAAAGAACATTTCAAATAATACGCGAAAGAATACGGTTTGTGCTCGCACGTTTTGATCGTATATGGTCTTTCGCGATCCGGCTCCTGATCCCCACCATCGACAGGTAATAAAACGGTCTCGAAATCTGCGTAGCAAACATAGGGCAGTTTCAATTGCTTATGATAATTATCAAATTTAAGAATGTTCTGGGGCCTCACCTCCCCACACTTATCCGTGATCGGCTCTGTCGTAGGCAACTTTGTGCACACATGATTACAGTCAAAAAGCTTATGGTTCTCCAGATGGGCATCGGTGCGAAAGTAACAACCATTACAAAAATGTTTTGCATTTTCCCTAGCCGTTATTTGCCGCGAAACTAACCTAGACAAATTGGTGATCCAACAGTAGTGGTTATTACCTTCGCCATCTGTTAGAAGCAGCAAATTTATATGTCCGTTTTTTATATGTGGCGAATAGTACAGAGGTCCCACAACTTCATATATGGTAATATCGTTTTGAAAAGTCTTTTCCAACGCGTATACATTTATAGAAAGTTGAGGGTTATTTTTTTCAAATTTAGAAATATCGCGCAATCTAACAGGGAATTCAATGTCCTTAAAATTTAAAAACTCGCTGCAATCTGGATACGAACTCGTTCGATTAGACAGTCCATCCGGTTCGCAGATGGCCGAGGTTACCGCCCACCCGAAACAACGCTCGTCATCGACGTTTTGGACGTTCACGATCGCTTTCTTGGACTGAATCTGCTTCGGGAGCGGGATATACGAAGACGCCCGAAACGGATTGAATTTATTTATATTTCATTCTAGGTACAGCAACTGCTTCAAGATCCACCCTGTAAAAATTTTGCGGTTAGTAACATTAACAAGAATTACAGTTGTAATACACACCTGAATCGCGTTCCTCAAATTCGGACACCTTCTGGTCCAATATCCCCGTTAAATTATCATATAATTCGTTCAAGTCTGTACCGCGAGTGACCACCTCGTTGGTCGTATTAAAACTTTTGACGTCTTGTACATCTTGAGTCTCCAAAATAAAATACCCGAAAAGTTCGAAATTGAATTTTATACTGTTTAATTTGGTCAATTGACCTTCTATAAGATCTACAATTTTGTCTTTCAATTCGGTCATATATTCTACAACGCTTATATGATAATTTTCCGTGGACACCCTGTAGCTGGCAACGCGGGACTTGAAGGCGCTTGGAAGGGCCACCACTCCTTTCCCCAGATGGACGACATCACACCGCCTCGTGTGACGATTGCTCCTCAGGTGTCCAACGAAACAAGTCCGAGGAACATTTTCATCACACACGTCGCAGTATTGCGTCCTGGGGAGCTGTTCTGTTAAACCAAACGTTAGAAAACATGAAACACTACAATAGAGACACACTCACCACCGCTGGAGTCATTAAGTCTTGGGCGTTTACTCGCCGATGGTCCCTCACCAGCTGCTACCGAAGCCTCCATAGCGTCACCTTTAGAAAACGCACAATTGATATAATCAGCAGCAATCAACACGTTTCCACTTACCACTCGTCGATGGGTGGCCAACCTCGTGGCGACAGCTATCTCTTCGATGGCGAAACAAATTGTCAGCTCTGGTGAAGGACTTTCCACAAGCAGTGCACCTGAACATAATGGCAAATTAGTCTCGCGCAATCGGTTAATATACTAATTGCGCGATTAGCTACCCAGCTCGAGGCTTACTATTCACAAACGAAATGAACACCTTTATTTACAAACACTGATTAACAAATTAAACCTCGAACGGAATACCCAGGTGTCACCACGGGGAGGATTCGCTTTGGACACCCTGGAGAGGATAGGGGGAGGTTATTTGTGTTAGGGGTGTATGATATGTTAAACGATTATCTACTCGTTACTTAGCCTTTTTATCGAGCTCCTGACGTCTTGCACGAATTGCACCCTCCACAGCTAACAGATCTTGGATTAGCTCTAGCCTTGCTAACGCAGCATTCTTAAAGATGTCCATGTTAGTTGCGCTGTGGCCGTGGCGGATCTTAGATAAAGCGGCTATGCTTTTTAGGTACTCATCGTGCATCGTCGCTTCTAGGCTGGCGGCTCGAATTTCTAGGGAGCTAATAACAATATAAGCTATTAAACTGGGAAAAGCACGTTTTGAACACCTTCAATGTTAAATAACATATATGGGTAGAAAAATAATATCTAATATCTAATATCTAATATCTAATATCTAATATCTAATATACCTTATGTAATGGTCACCGCTGCGAAGATCGGCTGCTTTAGCATCTATTGCATTACGATTAGACACGTATTCACGTTCGGCACACTGGGATGGCGACATGTCATCAATGTCTTCCTCCTGCGGGGTAGACGTAATCGACACCACAGTGTCGACTACGTTACTCCCAGTGGCTGACGACATGACGACTGCATTGCCCGAAACCGGAGACTGCACAATTACAGACGGTGCTGCGGTCACATTTTCCGAAGGTTGGTTTGTTGGCTGCTTCGAAATTCGACTGGTCGGTCGACTTGAGCCGGAGTCGATCTCCAAACCATTTACAAGGGCTGTAAACTCTTGCGCCGCACCGTCGCCCGAAGCCACCTTTTCCAATGGAATGTCGTCAAAATCGAACTCTTCCATAAAAATTTCCGTTTGAGATAAATGAGGAGGAGACTCATGTAACATTTGGATTTTTGCCACAGAAACATCAGTCTCCTCATTCATACACTTGACATACTTCGCCAAATTAAATTTTCCAGGACTTTTTTTTTCAGACTTTTCTTTAAAGCTGATTTTAAAATTTTGCTCGAACCTTGGCTACTTTGAGAAATGGTTTCGTAAGCAGGTGCAACGAGTACGTCACTTAAAACGTTTATGGTGGCTTGCGGCGATATCTGTACGGAACCGCTTGGTTCCGTGCAGGCGCAAAGTTTAACTGCACAGGTTTTTTTCAAACTGAGCCTATTAAATTTTGAAAATTTTTTCGGTAAAACTGCACCCTGGCAAATCGGGCAAACGCTGTTGCTAGCCATGGTAAACACAAGAGAATGGTTGCCCCCCACCTCAGCCAGGTGTATTTATACTGCATGCGAAGGATGACTTTCGCACGCAAACCAGTTGAAATTGAGTTCGTTGCAATCTACATTTTTCTTACCTCGGCTCACACAAAGGAAGTTAGCCTTGAAATATCTTTAGCTTCGTTGCCTACATTTTTACAGACGGCAATTCAAGTTAACATTGAAACACATTTTTCTAACATGTTGAAATGTTTAAAAATATTTCACGCATACATTTGACAAATGGCGCTTATTAAAAATACTGCAGCGTTGGTCGTGTGATAGGTGAATTTGTATTCACCGTTTAATAATAATCAAATTTTATGCTACTGTTGCAAATATTTATATCCTATTAATTACTAGCAATTATTAAAAATACTGCAGCGTTGGTCGTGTGATAGATGAATCTGTATTCACATTAATAAAACGCGAGGTTTCAAACATGAAAAAACAAAATTTTATTTATCAAAAATCATGCAAATCAAATCTATTTAAAATTGGCAGTTTAAAATGCATACTGTATATAAGAAACTTTCACTGCTAATATCTAGCTTCGTTGCAATCTACATTTTTTTCTTACCCCGGCTCACACAAAGGAAGTTAGCCTTGAAATATCTTCAGGTTCGTTGCATGTCTCTATTTTTGCAGACAGCAATTCAAGTTAACATTGAAACACATTTTTCCAGACAGTTTAAAACACAGTTTACACAAATAAAGCGCTTATTTGATTGGCAATATGGAAAAAAGTTATTTGTCTAACACAGTTTGCTTAGATAATATAAAGTCATGTTGAATTGACAAATGGTGTTCTAATATAGACTTATACATCTAATATTTTTAAACCGTTTAATATTAATCACATTTTATGCTACTGTTGCAAATATTTATATCCTATTAATATGTAATATGTAATACAAAAGCAATGTGCAATTGCTTGTTGGTTAACCAACCTTTTAATCAACAGTAATAACCCAAGTGCATTAAAATAGTCGATTAAATTTTGACGTTTTCTGTCAGAATGTTTTGCTAAGAAATTTGTCCAGTACATTTGCCGCTTTACAAGAATCTCGAGTGCGCAGCACTCGAGATTCTTGAAGCGGAAAATGTACGAGATATATTTCTTCAGAGCAAAACATTCTGACAGAAAATCGTCAAAATTTATTCAGGCTAATTTACATGCATGCAGGATGTTCGGAGTGATTATTTCCTGAATAAATAGATAACATTCAGTTGGTGAAGCACCTTTAATAATCACGTTAAAATTATGCACAAGCGATTAAATTTTGACATAAATTTAACCGCGGTTAGATTTTGACGTTTGAATTTTAGTCATTATTAAACTGACAAAAACCATGGCGATTACGCATTATTATGGATATCAATGAAATAATCAAAATAACATCTGCCGTTAACTACGTTCGAACAATTATTCAGAAGCGATTCACTTCACTTTTGTCGATTTGTAATTCAGCTCGGATTGGAAAAATCGATATTTATATATATCTGTCACCAGCAACCTTTCCATTGACTTTTAAAAACTCGGCCACGGTTCACTTTAACCTGTATGTACAAAAGTGCAAGTTGCGGACCATGCTAATATGACCTTTTATTCAAAAACGAGCGTGAATTCCTGCACGTACGCATAAAACCTAAAAAACGTAGATGTCTACTGTCTCTTGTCTATTACTAACGTTAATGCAATAATAGGATTTACTTTTTTATATATTTACTAATTCAAAGAAATATATTAATCCGAGACGACTGCTTTCATTTTTACTGCAAATTTTAACTTTAAAAATGTGGAAGAAAAACTACACTAATTTTGATATGAAGGAACTTATTTTCTATAATTATGCATGCATTAGGAATTATCAAACAGGTGCTGCTCCACATATTTTCGTCTTCTAATACTGTGGCAAATGGCTACAGCAGATCTAGCTAAATGTACGTACTTGAACAACTAAATGCTACTTTTTCCGTCATACAATGCATTGCTATTCATCTCTTCCTAGAAAACCTAGGGGTTCAAAAACGTGTTGTTCCAAATACAAAAAAACCACTTTTATTGGTAATACATGCACATAATTAAAAATTAACTTATGCATTATTAGAACAACCAAATAACTATAACTATCTATTTTCATCTAAAAACTACGTTGTGTGGTATTAAAATGTTTCTTTTTTAGCATACAATGTAACGGCGTGAGAAATAGATTTCTATTTCTAATTACAACTTAAATATGCGTAGAATTAGGTTCTGAGAGTAAATTTCCAATCCCTTTCTCTAAAAACCTGAGGTGCTCCGGGGGATTGGGTATATAACCAACACGCTTTTGAATGCAAAATCACAGTCTGCTTCAATCGAATCTACTGCACTGGTAAGATATTGTTGTAAATATATGTTTTTATCTTATATGTCCATATCTGTACTTTGAAAATGTCTTTGTAAATATATATGTTTTTATCTTATATGTCCATATCTGTACTTTGAAAATGCGTTTGGACTCAGTAAAAGAAAAATTTCTCAAAAACAACGGCAAAATGTCGCACACGAAAGTTCTTTTTTTCTAATACTTTTCTAATGTAATCTTAAAATGCTCATATCTCCGTTGTCTATTGAGATATATCTTCGCCGTTTTATGCATTGGGTTCCTACCGTCATGTACTACATTTTAAACATTTCTAACATTTTTCTAATGGTGTCTTAAAATGCTTGTATCTTCTATATTTATTAAGATATTTAAATGCAGTTTTTTGCATTGTATTGCTACTGTCATATACTACATTTAAAAAATTTTTTCAAATCTTAAAAACGTTCATATCTCCGGTGTTTATTAAGATATTTGGTCGGGATTTTTTGCATTATGTTGCTACCGTCATGTACTACATTTTAAACATTTCTAACATTTTTCTAATGGTGTCTTAAAATGCTTGTATCTTCTATATTTATTAAGATATTTAGATATGGTTTTTTGCATTGTGTTGCTACTGTCATATACTACATTTTAAAATTTAAACGCTCATATCTCCGACGTTTATTAATCTGAAAAATGTTTCAGATTAAACCAGACGAGAATTTGCTGTGGGTGGTTTATGTAAGTAAAACTTGATTAGCTCCTTTGAGAAATTACATGTCTTTCTACAGCTATAGTGAGGCTGCCCACACCATCCCACCACAGTCCCACATCCCACATCATCGTTGCATTACAGGTATGTTACCAGTTGTAAATATAACCTCTCTAATCTGATTTTTTTACATAGTATGCGATTCGTGTGGTTCTTCCATACAAACCACATCTACTTCGCCCCTAATGAGGAGGTAGTAAATCTCACCCATGAGTTGGTGTGGGACCCTCTTACTACCTACCGCTGGATTCCAGAGCTACCCCACCCCTTGATTGACCGACTCCGCAATCGAGTCAACCCAACCGACAATTGCGTCTTCTTCCATTACGCGGAGGAGCACGTATGGTTGTCGGATGGTGAAGACATTGGAACATTCAACATCCCAGAACTGGATGACATCACGTCTAGGGTGTTGAATGAGTATGTGGACTCGGTCAACATAGACCAGCCTGATGAAAACATGCCGTCGGACAGGTCGTCCACACCGTCGAGTCTGGGATCGGATGGGCTGTCCATACCTGATGACGTCAGTCTGATATGGAGTCCAAACGATCCAAGGCTTAACGGTATGGATCACGTATCTGACGCCATGTCGCCATCTTCCGTTGGAGATAGCATTTTCGACGTCTCCACCGAGGGTTGGTCTGGGGAAGAAGATGACGACGCCGGCGGTGGCGAAGGTATGGAAGATGGTGACAGTGGTGGTGAATCGAACTATTGGAGAGATGTGGAGGAGTAGTTTTAAGTTGTTAGGTTAGGTTAGTTTCTAAGTTAGTCAGTAATTTATTTGAATAATAAATGTTTTAACTCTTTTAATTTTTTTTATTACATCGCTATAAGTACATGATAAACACTTATTGCTGTTGTGCGTATTTTTTGAATGCAATATCATATGTAATGATGTCCGAAGCAAACTTTAGCATTTCATGCATGCAGTATACATTTTCCGATTTTATTGGCGGTAACGCATCCTCAATGCTTCTTTTAAAGTCGCCGGGTAAATTCCAAACCGCGTCCAATATACTACTGTAAAATTGTTCAAACATCTGACTTTTCAATAATTCAGCTTTAGATTGCAGCAACGACAACAAATCCCACAATTCTGCTACAGACTTGTTTCCGAGATACACTTGGGATCGCTTAAGTTCCTGCAGCACAATCACTTTCTTATTTCCGATTTTTTGGAAATATATTCGTTTGCCTGGACTTATATCCACCGGTTTTAAATCTCCATCTTCATAGTTAAAATGCCTGTTTATCACATCTTCATTTTTAAGAAAGACTTGCCACTCTCCTTCGTCTAGCAGTATAAAATTGTTGTTAATCCCACTAATTAGCACTCCCGGCACAAACGATCCAAAACAGGTCAAACCCAAACTCACAGATTTATTTCTTGACTTATTCAACGGATAACTTGTTGCGTTTAACAATACTGGATATAACAGTTTCACTTTTTTCTTTGATACTCGCCCCTTCACAGTTTCACCAACCTTTTGTACTTGATCCATTGTTTTTTGCTAGTACAGCACACGATATACTACTGAACACAAAACTACACCTCATGTTATACCCAGTCTTCAAGGTTACTGTCGGTGGCCTCGCTCCGAACGTGGCCTCGCTTCGAACATGACCTTGGGCTTGCACGTGGCCTCGCCTTGCATGTGACCTTGGGCTTGAACGTGGCCTTGCCTTGAACTCAAGGTCAAGTGGTGGGGGGAGGTTCCAGAACCATCCACTTCCCTCTACTAATATAAATCAGATTCCGTTCTGGTGTCCGTACCTAAAACAAAACAATCTGTAAAAGGCTTTACCCAGAACTTCCGTCGCCGGCATTGTGACAATAGATAATTTTAAAAATCAAATTAAGTTAGGAGTAAAAATATCTTCACGTTTCTAATAAATTAAATAAATTTTCAATTAAACAAAACCGTTACCGGTGGTCGAATTCGAAAGGCAGGCAGACCGCGTGTGCAGCCCACAACGTTTTGTTGGATTTGTAAGAGACTGGGCAATTTCTACCTGCTCACCCTGTATAAAAATAAAATAAAATTTTGTTTATTTTTGTGTTAATTTTGAAATAAAAGGAAGTAATAGCTTTCACGTAGGTCAGGCTTTACATTTTCCGAAAATAAGACTCAACCGATAAAGGATAATGTCACAAAGGAGTAAAAATGTTTCAACCATTACACCGTGCTTTTCAAGAGACGCGCGCGCCGGACTTTTCCCGAAGAGACGCGGTAGCGCAGATGGAATTTCGCTGTACTTATATCCTCTGCAGAGATTCCGTTAGGATCGAGCATTCTGTAGAGCTGCAGATGCGGCGGGTTCAAACCCCAGCGGGATACATTTTTTTAGGTGAAAATGTATTTAATTTATTAAAAACGTGGAGATATTTGTACTCCTAACTTAATTTGATTTTAAAATTATTTAATGTCACAATGTTGACGAGGGAAGTTTTGGATAAAGGCTTTTGTAGATTTTATTAACTTATCGTAGTTGCTGTTGTGTTAATTCTCCAATTGGTATCAATTCTATGAGGAAAGTGGCAAAAGAGATTGCAGTTTTTTTTAAGTTGCCAAACCCAGAACGTTTTACAGGACATTGTTTTAGAAGGAGTAGTGCGACACATTTGACTAATCATGGTGGTGATTTGTTGACCATCAATCGCCATGGAGGTTGGAAATCTTCGGCTATTGCCGAACGTAATGTTGACACTTCTATAAAGAAAAAAATTGAAGTGGCACAAATGCTTGTGTCTAAGCAAGCTAATTCAGCCTTATCTGGATGTTCCACAATTTTACAACAATGGTCTGATTATGGCACAAATAGAAACATTTCTGTTACAGGCAACATTAATGTTCATCAAAATATTTTTCCGGACGGGAAGTTACATGGTGTCACTATAAATTCTCAAGGCACATCACATGTAACTGTTAATGTGTATAATAATTGTACTTTTCATGGTAATAATTTAAATTAAACTTCTTTTTCATTGTTATTTATTAATTTGCTTTGTTCTTTGTGAGAGTTATTTTTTTAGGCATGTCAGTTGACAGTTCAACGCTACCAACATCAATACAATAAATTTTACTAGTTTATTCTAGCACACCAACGACTTATTCTAATACTCAAATGACGTTATGAGGGTGCTAGAATGGAATTTCGACGTCCGGATTTCCCACTGTTGTTATTTAAATGTGCATCTTCAAAGGTACATGCCGATTTTATTCAACTGAAGCCGTCTCAGATTAAATTTCATTTTCTATATTTAATGTGTTACAATTTGTATAGTAGTATATTAATACTAATGTAAGGTTTCACCATTTAGAGACCTTCATATTTCTGCAAAGACTGCCTGAAAAGCAACTTAAATCATTTTCTCGTTAAATTCAGTTTCGAAGTTTGTGTTTACGAGAACTAACAAACTATACTCCCAACACATATACAGCGACAAACGGAATATTAGAATTGGCAGATTAATATCTAAAATATGTAATGCATTAGCCATTCAGCAGTTTGTAGATTATTGTGGCTACCTAGTACGAGTTTTTCCAAAAAGTTGCCCTATGTCATATATATATATATATATATAAATATATATATATATACACATATATATACATAAGACTCATTGTAGCTACATGTCTGTGGCACTATCTTGTTGAAATCATATGTTACGTCTTCTTCGTCTTCTTAATTTTACATTTATAGCATATTAACATAACGTTCTGGAGTAGCGATTTGGATTTTTAAAAGAACGTGGTTAATTACCTCGAAAAGACAGGAAATTTACTGTAAACTTTATATCCTAAAAACTCTTTTTGTGCACTTTTCCTTTTGCTCAACAAAATTTCTTAGAACGTCTTCGGGTACAAAAATCTATTACGCCTTCAAAATGAACCAAGTGAAATAGAACATTTGATTTCCTACTTTGGTATATCCTCTACCTTGGCGTCTCTTACAAAACTAATACATTAAGAGCAGCAAACAATACCATCATCATCATCAACTACAAAGGTATAATCCTCAAGGGCTTCTTCCGACTTCACGATATTATGCAATAGTTGGTCTCTCCATCATTTCACCGGTTTTCCTATATTTCTTCTTCCTATTGGTATGCATTCTTTTGTCTTTATTGATAAACGCGTATCATCATTCTTAAAATACATTGATCTAATTTTTCTCAGTAATTTGTTATTAGTTTATTTATACTGAAGGTGCAACACTACCTGATATATTTATATAATATTAGCGTTACGTAATTATGCTCCTATCAATGGTAGCTTCTGTATGGGCCTAGGTTCGGTTTACCTATACTAACTGATGTAAGGAACATGAGATAACAGAAATTACATTTATTCAATCCTATATACATACCAGAGCTTAAGTGTACAAATAAATCAACTTATAATTTATTCCCATTTGTAAATATAATATAAAATTTAATTTGATTCCCGCTATGGTCAGGCCACCCAACTGGCAGGGGCTGTCGCGACTCTCAACAGTTTGACAACCGCTGGAATTTCCAGGATGGTTTGCAGGGGTTCGCAGTACTGCAGATGTAAACAAATGTCAGTTCATTATATTAATACAAGCACGACGTCATCAGTGATTTTATTTAATAAAAGCCACTAAGTTTTCAAATACCACCTGAATGGACTTTCTCTTACATCCCACATGTGCGACCGCAGAATGTTATTTAGTGATATCAATAGGGGATTGAAGACTATCGGGATTGATAACAGCTAGATCGAGCGCGTGCCGAGGTCAAATAACCACGGGGTTTGAAGGTAGGTAGATTGTGACCTGGGGGAATTGATTATTAAATATTAAATCCTACTAAGACGCCGAGGTCCTGGCACCGGCTCATAACTGCCGCAAGGCGACGGGGAATTTCCGGGACTTCGAATGATTTACAATCATCATCATCACAGGTCGGGGATGCTGTTCAGAGAGCTGGGTTTGAATTTTCTAGAGAATTCTGGTATATTTCTGGTGGCCCAGCTAGGCCGAGGGCTGAGCCCTCGCCTGCTGCAGATCAGCTCGGGGACCGGGGTAATTCTCGGGTTCAATCTCTTGCTCCGGCCTGTGAGAAATTTCATTTTATATGTTGCAGTCGCTTCGCCGGGCATCACAGCTCGTGGCGGTGGGGATGCGCGGAGAACACTTCTCCGTTCCTCTGGCGCATCGCGGCTGTCCTGCATGCTCAAGAGTACTGGAAATTTTCGTAACGTCAAAAACGCGAAGATTAAGCGCTTTTAATTTGAAATTAAAGTTCAGTAGCGCTTAATCAAGAGCAAAACGTTACAAAAGTGCACAGTTTTTTTCTACACGGGCGATCCTTTTCTGGTCCAGGAGAGAATATCAAAATCCACTGTTTACATGCGTACAGTACGGATGAGGCAGCCATTACTTTATATATCTTGAGAAGATTACATAGTACAAAGTGTCGTGATTTAAAATCACCAGCACCTATTGCCGCACCCTCTATATTGAGATGGTTTTATGTCCACGGTAATTCTGGTGTCTTAATTACGTAATGAAATTTTTGTTGCACGATGGTCAGTGTTTTACGTTAATAATTGCGCTTGAGATGAGCAGCAGTAATTATTAATTGAGGGAAGAAAATTTACCATGAGATAAGACAAGTTTCAGGAAGTTCAGAGTTTAATAATAATAAATGTTTGGAATGGCAAATGCGGTTTAATTTGTAGCTGACAGATTTGATTTAATAACGTTAAGAATGAGATGAGAATAAAACAGTACAAAATTATTTGTAAAGTACAAGATTATATGGGCGTTATGTATTAAATGTTTATAACCGTACAAATGGCAAAGAACACTGAAGGGTAATTTGAAAGCAGTGCGAGCAAGAAAGTTATTGCAAAGAGCGATACAGAGTAAGGCGACCGATCGAAAAGCACAGACAATAGTGAAGTGGTAAATAAACAAAAATAAACTAGTGCATTGCAAGCGAAGTGCCAAAAAGCAGAGCAAGTGAACAGTGACATTTATGCGAAGCAAAAGACAATTTTAGCAGTTAAGGAAAACTTGATATCAAACGTATAGCCCTTAAGTTACTTATGTTATCAAACTTTACTACCTTTAAACAAAATCAGATCGTAGTTGCTTGGCAACGCGACTGGTAGTTATTAAACATTGACAAGTCAGCGTGGTTGTTGCTACTTGTGTGGGCAGAGGTTCCACAAATGTATACAAAAATTGTTAGTAAGAAATTATTTTGTTCGGTCAAAACTGGTTACAATTATTCAGTAGTGTACCGGGCTTGTGTGGAGCCACTTTTTAAAGCGGCAATAAATTCCAAAACAGTACCCTCATCACCGGAAGATACCACCAGGTGCGACCAGATTGAGAGGCGAAGGTTCGGGCCCGAAATCGTCAGGATAGAAGCATCAGCAGCCAAGATTGTGAGTGCAAAGGGTAGAAGAAACCATCAGGAGTCCGTGGAAATAGAAAGTAGGACCAGTAAGGCATTCTCAAGTGCAGGAGAGCGGCGGCGTCTCTTCATTGTGCCAGCATGCAGCAGTGCACCTCTACTAAAGGTAGGAATTTCGCAGGGATCGCGTTGCAGTAGCATTGGGAAAGCCAGTGTTCGATAAGTTAGACCTTTCTCGAGGGATTTGACGTGGTTCCAGTTCGCTAGGTCCATCCAACTTTGAATAATTAAGATAGCGTCTCAAAATTCGCTGGTTTGGGAAGCCGTTTTGCAGAAAGCAGTACAAATGCAGATCGCGCGTGGGTTTTTATTCATCTGTAAAACAAAGAAGATTAGCCAAACGCTACGTCACATTCAACAGTAATTACCTGATGTGCCATTTCGGTGTTGAAAATTAAATTTGGTGCTAATCTTGCACTCGCAAACCAGTTTGTTTAGTCGCACTGAATTTTAAGGTTATTAATCTGGCACAGCAAATTGAGCAGTTGTCCTAATTATTGAGTTAAATTGTCATACAGTGTTATTTGTTATACAAAATTTGCATAAGTTTTATGAACCTACCCCCTAAGGTAAGATTGTGTCATGTCTGCCGGAGCTAATCCAATATTTAGTGCGAATAAATAAAATAAGGAAAGAGCTATAAACCATTTACTTTTGATAACAATAATAATTACAACCCTTTCATTGGCCCTGAGGTTTGGCTTATAATTCAACTACTAAAACCCAGTAAAACTTATAAAAGTGTGGTGATTTGCCCTGAGTTTTATTTTTATGCCAATAATAATTAGTATCAGAAAGAGCGTGTTTATCATTAAAGTATATAGATTAAACAGAGACAGTAACATCAGCACTTTTGTCTGACACCTTGGTTAACTTTAATTTGTGTATGATTTTCCAACGATGGGATGTCTGTAATAAAACAATATATTGAAAGATGAACAATTAGTATACTTGTTCTAATTATATGCTACCATAACAATAAGGCGTATCATATTGCTATATATTCTATTTAGATGTAAGCAAGTTTAAGTGATAATAATAACCTCCTATTTTATGAAAACATAATAATATAATTATGTATTACCATCTACTGCGTAAAACAAAATGTTAAAAAAATGCACTCATATTAGCGTAATAAAAATTTCAGGCAAGGTAGTACTCTACGTAGAAATATTAGAAGGTCTATAAGAAGAGGTTCGGAAGCCATTCCGTCGGGACGTTGAACTCAAGTAAGACGTATGGCACGCTTTGGTATTCTTATAAATTATTTGTAGTGTTCGTTTACCCACTAGCTCAGTATACCTACATAAAGCTCTTAAATACCCAAGTCGGGGTTACGCACGATCAATATGCACAAAATAGGAAGCTGATCTGCACCTGTAGCGTTCTCGGGTTGAAAATGACTTCTAAAAACATGCACAAGGAAAACTAATTTGATTATACAAATATATTGAATTAAATTATTTCCTTTAACTAAATCCTTGAATGAATGGCTTTGTAAACACAACAGTCTTTCGGATGATGGAATGGACAATCTACGTGCGATATCTCGTGTTTACTCCAACTTACATTTAAACTGCACATCAAGCGTCGTGCTTTCACGTTTTCTCAATGAAGCGCATTCCTTTGCGATTGTGAACACTTAATAATACAGCTGCAATCAACTGCTTATCACTTAAGCTGCAATCGTTTCCTGTATTAGGTCACTTTGAAACGCTCGAGGCCTGCAAACGGTAAAGTCGCTGATTGAGGCTCGCTTATGATTGCGCCGCCTCTTAAATTACTCGTATGTAAATTCTACACTTCCTCTTATTAAGTGGCTTGTTTTAACCTCAACGTGGTTTTATCAGATCTCTTTGCCCTTAGGCCCGGTAGGTGGCCTTTTCCTTCCAAAGTGAGGAAGAGTTCTCTTGTTTAGCGGTTAACGCTATTACAGGTGTTAGCGTGGTAGCCGGAGAGCGTACGATTTTAATATTCTTCTAGAGTCCACCGGGATTCGAACCCGGGCCGGCAGGCAGCCTAAGAGGCGAGAATTTGCTCGCTGAACCATCTGCTTACGGACAGCTGACGCAGCAAAACCCTCGAAGTTCCTCAGAAATACATTTGGAGGTGTCGCAATGTGTACTTACACTGGCTTGTGGTGCCCATAAACACTTGTAGGCCACAACGATTTTTTGAAAGGCTTCCAGCCGCTTCTATTTAACTCGCCGCCTAGGAATTTGAAACTGTGGGTAGTTCACACACATGTGCTGGCTACTGACTTCGTTTACCGCGAACACCTCTGAAGCTGTATTTATCACTGTACAAATGAATACGGGTGCTACACCGAACAGGCCCGTACTCTTGTTATGGTAGTTTACAAGGATGAAATCTAATTAATAATAAAATGCATGCAAACACAAACTGGCTCTATGTGTAGATATTAAAATAAACAATACGAACGAGGAAGGTCAGCTTATGTGCATCAGCGTATTGCACTCTGATCACTGACTTTTGCACATATTATGGCAAATGGAATATTGACAATATAATATGAAGATAGTATGTTATTGATTACTGCAGCGCAACAAAACGGTTGATTATATTTCACCAACTTATTAATAGTTAACCTAAGTTAACCATACCGAAAAGCTATTAATATGTAATTCCTGAGTATTAATCAGTACCATTATACGTATTTACAGAATTTAAGATTAACGTAACGCTTCAACTACAGCGTGGGGTAACTCGACGACCCCAGAAATGGTTTTTGTTCTATTTCATTCCAAATAATTTTCTTTAAATATTGGCCTTTTAGCTACTTGAGTTTTATTCAATTATACATAGGATGACGTGTTTTTTTAATAAATATCTGCTTAGTTTTCGTATTAGAGCCCAAAAAGTCCCCTTGTTAATCCACGTCTTAATTTGCGTTGTAACCTGGACGGGCAGATTTTAATATCGGTAAAGAATGTATTCACTTTTTAACAAGCTATTGTGCTGCTGCAATTTCTTTCCTAGTTTTAGCGGTTTTAGAAGTCAAATATTTGTGTACAATTTCATTATGCAGCATTATCTTTAATATGGTACAGATGCGTTATTAATGTTCATTTAATAAATAAAATAAAAAATATTACACACAAAAGCTTTATTTTAATATTATCTATCAACTTTAACGCATATCTTTCTTATTTATTAAAAAAGACTGGGGTGATGAGTTACCAAACGCCGTAATTTACGCTGGCCAAAATAACTCCGTAGCCTAAGGGTTTAATTATTATGGCATTATCTGTTTATTTATGAACCATAATATTCAGTTGCTCAATTATTAAAAATTGACAACACAGTCGTTTTATGTCCATTTTTATAGACTCATTGTCTATAAGTACCATGGAAGACCAAAGGGATTAGGATATATTTAGCTATTACAATTATTTATAATATTCAGAATCTTCGCTATTTAGAATTAAGCTATGGAGTAACTACAATCTCTTATTTAAGCTTTATCCGCTTTACTGGTTAGAAAACTTTAGATTCTGTGCGTGAAAATTTTTCCTCGCTGGTTTTATGTCTAAGCAGAGAATTATTGTTAAATCGTGTGCTTAAATCATAACATACAAGACACAATAGAAAATCCCACTGTAATGTCACAATCCCGCGTCGCGGTCAGTTTTATGTGGCGTAGTACACAGAAGACTTCCTTTAAAGCTCATCATATAGTAAGCAATAAAAGAAGGAATTTAATAACTGACATTGCATTATACCCAGGATACCCAAACTATTTCCCAACCAACGAATTTAGCGGGCGCCGGGCCATATTACACAACATCTAGGAATTATATTCTAATACAGTACGCGTAAAATATAAAACAATACGAATATATTTCAGAATTATAAGGAAGAAAATTTAATTACAGTTTAACAAAAAGCATGTTCATAGAAAAGCTGGGAAAAGTACTAGGTTCCTATTAAAATTACCATATATTGGCTGAAAATATTAAAAAAAAAAATTTTACAGCTTTTTGTTGCTGGCAATATGGGTTCTATTGCACATTAACTAACTAATCAAACTTCAGCAATTCCACATGCAGGCAAATTAATATTTAAATTACTCTATAATAAAAATTGATGTGTCAATTACATTAAATCTCTTGAGGGAATATCACGTTGCATTTTTATTTTATAAGGCAATTTAACCCTGTTGCATTCTCAAGTTTAGATATATGAGGTAAATATTTCATCTGGGACATTACACACTTTGGTTGACGGCTAAAATAACACATGTATGAATGTAGGAGCAGAAATTATTTAAAATAAGTAGCAGCAGTGTCATGAAACCACAACAGCGAATATGCAGTTAGAACAGTGTTTTGTTTGAAGTGAAACAATATAACCATAGTTTGTACACCCCCAAGCATCGAAATAATTTTTTTCTATTTTTCGGACTGGCGAATTCATAAAAACAGATAAAAAAATCAGTACATACAGGAAACATGATCTCTGATTTTTTACTTCCGGCACTTTATTCTTGTAAACAGCAACATGATAAAAACGGAAACTGCACTTGAATTTTGATGTAATAATGTATGTTAACAAAGCAGTAATACGGATGTTATTAATAACGAAACCACGAGTTACATAGATTAAATTATATATATCAGCAGTATAGGCCAGCAGGCCTTTGGCTTAGATGGTCTACTAGTTTTTTCCATTCTTCGTTTTCTTCTCCAAAAGTTTAGGGATGTTTAGGGCAATGTTCAACAACAAAATTATCTCCCAACAAACAAAACTAAAGTTTTACAAAACTATAATCAGGCCTATAGTAATCTTTGCAAGGGAAGCATGGACTACAACTTTGGAAAGCGAAAGGAAAATAGAAGCTTGGGAAAGGAAAGTGCTACGCAGAATTTTTGGAGGTGTGTGCGAAAACGGTGTGTGAAGAGGCAGGACAAACAAAAAGCTAGAAGAGTACTATGAAAGTGCACCGATAGGAGTAATTGTGAAACAAAATGTAGGTTAAGGTGGTTAGGGCACGTGGAGAGAACGAATGGCAGTGAACCGGTAAAAAAGCGCTGAAAAGTTAAGTTGGAGATAAAAACAGAAAAGGCAGACCCAAAAAGACGTGATGGGATAATGTAAGGGAGTACTTGACCAAATTTAATATAAACCAATGGCAGATTTAATTATACCAACGATTAATAACTAATAATTCCACAATACGCTAATAACATTTGTACAATATGTGTTGATAATTGTACGTAAATTTAGCATTACATTCAATATGTAATAGAGCGAGGTACAAGTATATTTAGAGTTTAAACTGACATAAATCCTTTAAAATCTGTAAGTATGCCGTAGGTATTCGGAAAATGTTATTTTGGTATTACAATCAATTATTGTTTTAATTATAATACCTGCTGGTAATGTTGCGTATTATTAACCGAATGAGATACACAGGATGACTATTGACCTAGATGAAAACATGTTCCTTTCGATAAGAGGAAGAATATGGACATGGAATTTAATATAAAGTTTGGGATATTTTACTTTAAAATTATGTTTATTATGTAGCTGAAATCTATTTGTAGTGCAACTTACCTTTTAGATATCAAAATGTGCGGCCAAATGGACAAAAAGCTGTCCATCTATAAACAAAAAAAAACGTTTTCCATTAATTTGTGTATAAGACAATTAAAAATATTCTAAAGTGAATAACAGAAAGTAGAATTTCGACTTCACATATTTCCCTGTCTTGTCATATAAAAGCATGTGAATCTGCTTTCATGTCTGCGTTGCGCTGCATCGTCGCCGATCGGACTTCTATCATCCACGGTCGGGTTTAGTTCCTTCAGCCCCATCCAACAACAATGGTGCAATCTTTACTCCTACACAGCTACAGAATGCTATAACACCTTTCGGAGGCATCTAACGGCTATATCACAAATTTTACTGCTACAAGATGCTATCTGTGACTTCTTTTGGCTTTCCTGTACTTGAATACGCAAGTTACTCCAAATCGTGAAATTGTAAAACGATTATTTATTCACTTTAGTAGTAGAGAAACTAGTGCAAATAATCAATAAAGACCGACTGAAAAGAATTTACTTTGGATGAGTGGTACAGAGGGGTGCTTGAAAAAGGAGCCGAAAAGTAAGTTCGTCACCCACCCTAGGGGCTTAAAGTTTTAGAAAAAGACAAACTAAAGACGGTAGAAGATGTAACACTGTGAGTAGTCAATAACGCCTTGAAGTTGAAACAATTGAGGATGGGCCCTTTGCCTTTAGTGTTATGACGGGCATGTTAAGTTAGTAACAATGTAATCCCCTATTTTGGTCTAGGGGTCAGAAGTGTTTGTCTAATTGTCTTAATACAAGCTTGCATGCTGTATTTTGCATCATTATTTTCTTGAATTCTATTTCGGATATATGATAAATTCACAAAAAGTGTAGGTCCTTGTGGGACAGAAAATTTGCAAACTACACTTTAAGACAGTAACTTTGTTTTTCATAACCGCTCTTGCATGATGATCATACTTTATACACTTTAGACGGTTCTCAGACCTTTCATGACCACAGTCTTATAACATCTCTCCATTATTTTTTGTTGCCTTTCTCTCTTTTCTAGGACTCAATGCTATTTTATTCCAAATCCTTCTTAATGGCTTTCATCAATCTATTCCTAGGCTTTTCACTTTTCCTACTTCATCAAGGTTCATACCAACACTGCTTTTATAGTCCTACATCGAATAACTTTTCAATATGATGTTCACATTCGAGTTTTCGTATATTCTACTATACTTCATTCAAGATGCAATTGTTTCAGCTTCACGTCTCTCTCTGTTTTCTTTCGTCCATAGATTTTTCTTGTATCTTTCTCCCACACTTTCACTTTATTTCAATAGACTTTGTTTAGCGCAGATGTTTCAAATCACACGTTACCGTTGACTAGAGCACTTCTCATTAGATAAAGGTCTTCATGTAGCAACACTATTTTTTTACCTAACCCGGGCATTTCACACTTTACAGCCCTCATTCATTCAAGATAACGTATGTAACTTGTGTATACGTGGTGTTATTTTAAATAAGATCATGTCTTTTATTACTGATCGCGCTTTCGTAGTTAAAGTGAACGGTACGAAGAGCATGTTAAGTGTTCGTCAGGGATCTGTGCTAAGACCAATAATTTTTATTTTATTTGTAAACGATATGCCAATCTTCATGAAAGAAGGTAATCTAATTATGTATGCTGACGATACGTCAGTCACTGTGACTGCCGAATCTCAAGAGAAACTCTAGGGAAGGATTGCCATTGTCTATAATGTATTTACAAGTGGTGTGAAAGAAACATGCTCATAATGAATGCACTCAAAACTGAATATATGTATTTCAATATAAGAAAATGTGTATCTGTCCATTTAATACTTGATATCAATACCGTAATAGAATTTAAAAATAATTTAACCTTTTTAGGTACGACAATCGACCATCATCTAAACAGTCTTATTGACATGGTATTTAAAAAACTATCCAAGGAATTCTTTTCTCTAATGCAGTTAAAACTATAGTAATGGACAAAAATACATTAAATAAAGTGTATTCTAGATTAGCATATTCGCACATGTCACTTAGTGTAATGCTTTGGGGTAGAGGATTCGAAGACAAAAGAGTGTTTTTATATGAAAAAACCTTATTGGCTGATTTTTTGCTTAATGCCACGGGACTCGTATACATCCATCTTTGTAAAACATAGAATTTTAGCTTTTAGTATCCCATTGTTTTAAGGATTTATTCTTCTTCTAGAGGTGCCTATCTTCTATTGATGTTGGCGATCACCTTGGCCCATCTGACTTTATTTACAGCGGCTCTAAATAACTCACTCGATGTTAGACCTGTCCATTTCCTCAAGTTAGGCAGCCAGGAGATGCGTCTTCGTCCAGGGCCTCTTTTCCCGTTAATTTTGCCCTGTAGGATTAGCTGTTGTAATCTAAACTTCGGGTTACGCAAGATATGTCCGAAATACTTCATTCTTCTGTTTTTTATTGCTGTGAGAATTTCTTTTTCTTTCTAAAGTCGTTCGAGAATCGTGGCATTAGAAATGTGATATACATATGAAATTCTTAACATCCTCCGATAACACCACATTTCAAATGCTTCCAGGCGTTTGCAAGCAGCATCTGTAAGGCTCCAGCTATCTGATCCGTAGAGGAGTACAGAGAAGATGTAGGTCTTCAAAACTCTGATCCGAATGTTGATGTTTAGTGTTAGATTACATAGGACTTTCTTGAATCGGTTAAAAGCACCTCTTGCCTTTTCAATACGCAATTCGCAAGCTTGATCCCAGTTATTACTTATGATACATCCTAGGTAGCTAAGCTTCTCTACTTTATGTAGTATCGTATTGTTCACTGTAAAATTGCCAGTTGTATTGGGATTTTTGCTAATTACCATAATTTTTGTTTTTTAGAGTTTAACTTAATTCCATACTCATCACAGGCTGCCACTACATTATTTATCGATCTCTGGAGTCCTTCAGCATTGTCTGCCAATAGTACGGTATCATCAGCATACCTAAGATTGCTAATCATTTCTCCATTTACCATAACACCATCCTCAGTCGTACCCAAAGCTTTTTTAAAAATTATCTCAGAATAAGCGTTAAAAAGTGTTGGCGATAATACACATCCTTGGCGAACCCCTCGGTTGACAGTGAAGCACTCTGACAATTTATTTTCGAGGCGAACTACTGCTTTTTGTTCTAGGTAGAGATTTGAGATAATCCGAATATCTTTGCTGTCTATACAGGAGGATTGTAAGACTTCGATAAGTTTGTTATGTGGGACTGTGTCGAACGCCTTTTCGAAGTCGATGAAGCAGGCGAATATGTCTCAATTGACATCCCGAGCTTGTTGTACCAGAACTTGCAGGCTAAAAAGAGCCTCTCTAGTGCCGAATCCATTTCTGAAGCCAAACTGTTCCTCGCTGAGGTTCTCCTCTAGCTTTGTGTAAATGCGGGAATGAATGATATTGAGGAAAATCTTAAGCACGTGACTCATTAGGCTCACTGAACTGTGGTCCTCGCATTTCCGAGCGTTCGGCTTTTTTGGGATTGGTATCAACCAGTCCTTCGGCAGATATCCTGTTTCGCAGATTTTGTTAAACAGGTCTGCAAGGATTTATTACATATGTAATACGGAAGTCTCGTACAACTTGTGTGTGTATAATCCACTGTGCTATCAGTGTAACGTACCACATCTGTCTGTGTATAACTGCCCTGTGATCAGTTACATCCATCTCTTTGTTTTTGTCATCATTTTCTCTTACTGAGGTTTTGAAATACATCAAATTCTCAAATTGATCTATATCCAAATGTTCTTGTTTCTCAACAGAATTTGTAACTTCTGCGGTACACCTTCTATTTTTCCACATATTTTCTTTAAATATAAATTTTGCCTTTCTATAATTAATTAAGAAATCAAAACATTTGTATTTAATTTGTTTGTAATATCGTGATACTTTCTTCAGCTCCTTCACTATCCGCCCAAGTCAGACTTCGATGACTCTTGTTTAGGAGGGTACCTTCTCCACCTATTTTACTCCCTCTCTTACTTTTACATGTAGCACCAAACTGAACAGTATGATCGACGGAGAGTACATTTGTTTTAAACTTCCGTTTTTTTATATTTAAGGAACATTAAGTAGCCTGCTGGGTCATCTACTATTATTTATAGCATTTTTGTTTAATTCTTTGGAAAAATACAACGTACAAAATGTGAAAATCTAAAAAGACTTGTAAATTCCAAGAGAATATGGATAATAAATCGAATAGCTGGTTATACAACGGAACAGGTGAGAAGAACTAGAGGAAACAAAAGTCGATTGCGTCAGATTATAAAGAACATTTTAAAAACTATATCGTTCAAGAGTCATGTCTAAAAGGGATGCGATAATCATGACAATAAATATTTTAAAAAGCGCAGTGGAGTGAAAAAGTGTATTTATATTATTAACAAATTATAATTAATGCACATGTATTTCTGATGTTACAGTATATTGTAATTTAGCAAAATAAAAGTTATTTAATGCTATGAAAATATTTACAAAACAGCATTACGCGTCTCACAGTATGATGTTACTCAGTTATCCATACTGTATTGTAAATGACTTGTTAAGGAATTGGATTAAATACAGTAAATACCAAAAAGATAAGACTTTGAATCTCCTTTTTTAAAGTACACGTATGTTGCTCATTGTCGGGAAAAATTGTTCAATAGGTTTTCTTTTCAAGGTTTCAGTTAAAAAAGTATTGCTACCTACCCACACACTATATTAAGAAGTTATGTAGGAATGTAAACAAAAACATTAAGGAAAATTCGTAAAATGGTTTTATAATGAAATAACAAACCAGAAAAATTTAGATATTTTACATTTCATATATTTTTTCAGTGAATTGTCACGTACAAAGTGGTGTCCAAAAATCCATTAGACCACTTTGCTTGTCTATCCCACTGAGATCCGATTTCAGATTTTAATAAAATTGCCATCGATCTTATTATGACATTTTCGACGTTATCTGATGATATTGTAGAAGCTGCTATTATAAAGTGCAAGCAGGTGCTATTTCCTGGTAGGCCATTCATCACGTAACATGCATAAGTCATTCGTTTACGAATGCAGGTATCGTAAGCCAAAAAAATACAGCCTTCCTAGACAGTCCTATTGGCATTCCCTGTGTTCGTTCAACAAATTAGATTCGTGCTATTCCAACACCGAAGCATCTTTCAAACACAAATGAGAATTAACACTTGTCACAGCCGCACTTATCCTATGTGAACAGCACAACGCCCGCCACTCAGCCTTGTAGTGATTCAATAGGGTGGTATGTAAATGTGTCAGTTTTCACGCCCTGATTGACTCGAGTTGGGGATTCACCCTGCATAAAGCAATCCCCAACCCTCTTTGATGGGTGCAATAATACAATACTCCCACACCCCTAGCTAATAATACCCCGTCATCATGACAACTGCTCTTGACACATCAAGCCTGGACTTTGTGATGGCTTTTGTCATACGAACTTACTAATCGTGGATTGGCAGAGATTGTATCACATTATAGATCTTACTTTGAATGTAGCCATCAATCTTGCTAATGGGAAACAAATGTCTAAAAAAGAAAAATCCTCACAGTCCAGTGTGAGAATGTGGAACGCCCTAAACCAATCTATTTTTCATAATAATTACGTTTCTAGCAACTGAGTATAAAATAAACCACAGTGTAAACATGTTTCAAGCGGCCACTACAAGGTAGAATTAATCACTACTGATGAGCATGAGAACATTTTGTATTTCTTGAGATTGCAATCATAGGTTTGTGTGCCCAACACTCAAATATTCATGAACGAATTTTTTATGACAACTTGCTACTTTCGCAGTTACACTCTTCGTTAATAAGAATAAGTATTTTTAATTCATACTGATGTCAAAAATTACATTTTTCGAACTATTTATGGTACAAAAAATGGAACATTAAAGTCTTAGTACTTTAAAGTAAAATATTAAAGTTCAAGTACTTTAAAACTTATTTATGGTACAAAAATGGAACATTAAAGTCCTAGTACTTTAAAGTAAAATATTAAACTTCAAGTACTTTAAAATTATAAGTCACTGGTTGACATGAAATTTGAAATGATTTACAACGTTTAATTTAAAATTCATTAAACTTGCAGTACGAAATAAACCGTTGCATTCACCACGAACGAATAGTGTTTTTAAAGGTCCTCGCAAGTAATTTCGTCCTCGGCTGACGCCTCGGCCGTAAACAACTTTCTCATCCTTTAAAATGTCACTTTTCGTTCTAGATAAATAAACTACTATTATGGTACAAGAAATGGAACATTCAAATCTTAGTACTTTAAAGAAAAATATTAAATCAAGTACTTTAAAACTTATTTATGGTACAAAAAATAGAACATTAAAGTCCTAGTACTTTAAAGTAAAATATTCAGTTCAAGTACTTTAAAATTATACGTCAGTTGACATGAAATTTGAATTGATTTACAACTTTTTATTTAAAATTCATTAAACTTGCAGTACGAAATAAACCGTTGTATTCACCACGAACGAAAAGTGTTTTTAAAAATCCTCGCAAGTAATTCCGTCCTCGGCTGACACCTCGACAGTAAACAACTTTGTAGTCCTTTAAAATGTCACTTTTGGTGCTAGATAAATAGACTACTAATATTAATATTTTAATTAAAAATACAATCAGCTCTCCGAACAACATAAAAACCAACTGAAAGTAATGGAAATGGACTATTGGAGAAGAGCAGCGAGAATATCCCGTAGAGAAAGAGTCAGAAATACAAGAATACGTGAAATAATGGATGCAGAAAGGGACATCGTGGAGGAAATTGAAAAAAGGCAACTCTTGTGGTACGGACATGGCCAAAGAATGGACAATAACAGGCTCCCAAAAAAAGCAATGGAGTGGCAACCAAGAGAAAGAAGAAAGGGAGGACGACCAAGAAAAGGTTGGAATGAGGCCTTCTACTTGCCTAAAGCAAAAGTGGGATATCCAGCAAGGCGATTGGATGAATAGAAAAGAGTGGAAAAAATATTGAACTCCGGAAGACCCAGATAGAGGTTAAAATACGGAAAGAAGAGAGAGAGAGAGAAAAATACGATCAGTAAGGTATGAAATATGCTATAATATTGGCGAATTGGTTTTTTCTCATTTGCGCCAAAACCAACCTGTCCCATTACAAATGTGTATTATGATCAACATTTATAAAGTACCGTTGGTAACTTAGCATCTACAGAATATTAGATTCGTTTTCAATATAAAGTTTAACTACTTTAATAAATAACTAAGGTTGTATTACCTATAGAAAAATATAACTCTACAATTTATCTTCTGTAGAAATGAATGATATTGCTGTTCAGGTACTATAACTTTCAATAAATATGATAACAATAATGGATATAGATGGCAGTTTCATATATTTCTACAAATCTTTGGGGAATTATTCTACATGGGCATATACTAATAGAATAAGTTAATACTGTACAGTTGCACTTCTTACTTTTAAAATTCTTTAGAAACGCGTACATGAAGAGCTATGTGCCCTATAGTTATATTTTACTCTTTGACGTATATTTAAGCTGAAACTTGAAGTTGTATCTATAATGACTTAAAAATTGTATATGACATTGGAAAGACAGTATTATACAATCTATCAAAAATATTTAGTGAATACTTATAATTGCCTAGCCGCAAATTGATTTTCTTATAAATGTATTGTAATAGCAACCTTGCTTTATATATAGTGCTTTCTTAAAGTAGCGGATAAATTCTTTAAAAATTCAAGAAATAACTTTTGGAAAAAACGCTCGGACCAGTCGATTTTTATTTTGATTTGGGGATTTTTTGAAATAAAATGCATACATACAGGGTGTCCCTCGTATGAGGTATGGCGTTATCGATGTTTTCTTTTAATGGAAATCCCCTTTTTTATAACGGAATATGAAAGAACGCATCTTTTTTTGTGTATAAGTCACATTACCAAAAATTACGAAAAAAAATTTTTGAAAATACTAAATTTGATTTTAAGAAGTATGATTTTACGCTTTTATCAATGACAGCAATCAATAAAAAACATATCGGTCGTCTTAGTTACTGTCAGGCAGAGAACGGTGCACAATTTGTACATTTAATTTAGTTGTTTTTGAAATGATTATTGCAACTAAATTTAGTATTTTGCAATTTTAATTTGTTTTCTTAATTTTTGGTCATCTGATCTATATTCAAAAATCAGCTTAACGTAAGTAAAAAGATTCGTTCTTTCAAATTCCGTAATAAAATAAGGGGGTTGCCATTTTAAAAAAACATCGATAACGCCATACCTCATACGCGGGACACCCTGTATGTATGCATTTTATTTCAAAAATGCCCAAATAAAAATAAAATCGACGGGTCCAAGCATTTTTTCCATAAGTTATTCCTTGAATTTTTAACGAATTTATCCACCACTTTACGAAAGTACCTACTGTATAATAATAGGGTTTATAAAATATAAAATTTCTAATTATTAGCAAGGGGTACTACACTTTATAAAGTGTTAAATTTCAATTGAGAATTCCCTGTCAAACTCAGGGCAAATTAAAAGAATGTAATATTTATTACCAAAAATAAATGATTTATCGCTCTTTCCTTATTTTATTTATTCGCAATAACTTAGGGCTTAGCTCCGGAGAACATGAAACAATTCTTAACTCAGATGGTCGGTTGATAAAATAAGTAGAAAAATTTGTATGACAAATAATTTGTAGTATGACAATTACATTCTGATATTAGGGCAAGGGCACTGTTTCCTACTGACAGTTAAATAACAACTAAAATTAGTGCAGTAAACAAGATGATTTTCCAGTGCAAAAATTGGGTAAAATTGAATTTTAAATACCAAAATGGCAAGAATGAATCAGATAAATACGATTAATTATGTGACGTAGCAACTGCCGCCTCAATTAGCACTTTTTAGAGACCAGCTACATTATTCGAAGCTCAATAAACTTGGGCTGAAAATACGTCGAACTTCTCGGCAAAGGTCTATTCTTGACAAACCCCAGTTTCTACCAGGCTGCTGCTCCTAGTTTTTATGGAATCCTACCTTTTTTTAAGAGGTGTTCCGCTGATGGTTGGCACACTGCAAGGACGCCACGGCAAATACTCGCTTGTAAATGACTTGCCGGTTCTAATTCGTCTACCGAGGGATAGCTGTAGGCCTACTCTCCATGTAGCCCAAATATATCTGCCATCCGATGTCCGTAACTACCCCAAAATCTTCACTGAAGTTGGTTCGCACTCAACAATTCCTTTTCTTGGGATAAATATCACCACACTTTACTCTGCTTTTAATTTTCACTTTGGTTTATAATGCACTGATACACTTGAGTTCTTTTAGCATCTCACTAATTGTCTTTCGATCGGTTGCCTTACATTTTCCCACTGCTCCATTGCAATTATTGCTTTGCTAGCACTGTTTTACAATTTCTGTACTTAACAAATCATTCTGTATCATTTTATTCACATTATGTTTGACGTTACTAAACACAAATCCGTCAGTTACAAATTAAATTGCATTGGACCTTCCAAAAATTTATCATATCTGAAACCCTGAACGTAACCCCTCTGAAGGCTGCCTTATCTCATGCCAACTTTTATCCCTCAAATTATTACTTACTGCTGCTCAACTGCATTTATTAATGTAAAGTACTGATTATCTTGCAATAAATAAAATATTTAATTCTGTGCTCATTTTGAGCTTATTCATTCTGTTACTTAGGCAATCAGAGTTACTGTAGGCAGTAAGCCATTACAGTATACAGAGCACCCATTTTCTATACATTCTTATGAGGAACTACGCAGTATACTAGTACTTGAACTTCGCTGTAAAATTAATGTTAAGTTTATTGAATTCGAAACGTTTTCCAATTTAAGCAACCTTGTACGTGTCCTAAAAAAATTGATAGAAATACAATCGAATAGAAACTGGGAACCCAGTACATGAATAGGTCTCTAATAATATTGAAGAAACAGAAATACAATGCTTGAACAAAATAGTGAAAAAAAAATAGGGTCTGGGGAAACATATATGCGAATTCGGATAATACACAGTACTTACAGAAATGAAATAGTTTGATTAGTAAAGGTAAGATGTTATAATACCTTGTTGGTGGTTCATGGGCAGTCGTTTTACAGTTTAATTCAAATCAATTATATTCGGGATCCTTTAACAGCCTTCTTCAGTGTTTACATTCTAATTAACAATTACACCGTATTTGACATATTAAAAAAAAGTTGACATTAGATCGGCGAAATAAACACAAATTTTAAGTTATTTATCATACCACTTTATGGTAAAGAAATTAATTGGTTAACTTGATCGTGGTGAAACTAAATACGCCACTTCGCTGTTATTGTCCGCATTGCATTATGAGATTTTCTTCTTTAAATATTTTTTGTTTTGAAGTTTTGGAATTTTGCGGATAAATCATCAAGTGTCATTATTCTATAGACTATACAATTCATGAGGTTAGAAACCAATAATAATGCGCAATTTTTCTCAGCTTCTATGTATTACAACATTTATTTCAGTGACTATGGAGAACTCAACTATACAAACCTCTGTATAACCGCTGTAACGTCAACCTTTGTATAACCGTAGTTATTGAAAATATGTGAGAGATATACTAAATAGTTATTTATGTACCAAGGGAATTATAATGTTTATACCCTTCCGAGGGCGACAAGTTTACAAGCCTGAGGGCCTCTGGCCCGAGGGTTTATAAGTCGTCCGAAGGCTATGAACATCAAGTAATGCCCATATTGCATCTAACGTTTTATCTTCCACTTTGAATAGGCAAATAACTTGAAAAGCCTGCAGAGCTTTATGTACCTCGTATTACATATATAAACAACAAATAACAGATCAGTGGAAAATAAACAATATTAAAATCGCATAAACGAATTAAAAATTTGACAAATAAACATAAATTTATTAAATTTTTGAATCTCCTGTTTACTTCTTATTTTACTTATTTTCTTTCCTCATGGTATAAGATAAGCTACTTGTATGCAACTCGGCAATTGAAAATACTCGTGACTCGTCGTATTACCCTATAAAACACCACTCCATGCTACTCGTGTCGTTGTGTTTCAGGCTATACGTCTCGTATAATCGATTATTTTTCATTGTCTAGTTGTACAATATTTGCCTATACACTAAATGGATACTTTAGTTAAGGTACACAATGAAAATAATTGCATGCTTTATGTAGTTGATCCATGAATTATTTAGTTATCCTATACAATAACAATCTGAAGCCAGTTAATACGTAAAATAGAATGAAATGAAACTAATAATTTTTTTTTGAAAACCCATATTTATTACTGTGAAGAAGTAAATCAATAAATGCAAAACTAAATATATATACAGGGTATCCACGAAATGTGGTGACGTGGGGTAACCATAGATTCCTAAGCCTAAAATGAGACGATTTAGTTTAATTTACCTATATCCCAATCCGTTTGATTAAGCCAGTATTTCGCTTCAAAGTTTTCTTTACATGTAACTAATAGAACCTTTGGATCGATTTGGATGAGACTCGGATTGTAATTTCATACAGGTATAAGTCAACTTTTCCTATGATCCTGGTTATTAGCGGTATACCGCTAGTGGATGAAACGTGAGTGTCACGACGCATATAAGACAGTAAGTTTATAATGAAAAAAGTATATCAGTTAAGATGTACACATAAAAAATTCAATCTAAGTAACTGCACAATGTTTTTTTTAAACTAGTGAAACCTAGCTGTCGAGAAACTTTGACTAATGGCGATAGCAATCTTTTCTCATTCGTAAAACTTTTTAATTAAGAATAATGCTGAAATATTGCAGAGAGTTCATTTCTTGCGACTACAATTGGCATTTTTATCAAAAAAAAAATTGTTCAAAAATTAAGTAGTATTTAGTGTAAACTAATTATTGTAAATGTTAGTTTTATAAATGTAATTAATATTAATGTTAGATCAGTTCTTGTAATAGCTTCACACAATAAGGCATTTTGCTTATCGGATCGTGCCAATGATAACACTTTCTATGTTATTATCGTTTGATCGTTTGTTTCTAGACATACATGCAACTACATTTCATCTGTTTAAAAACGCATGGCGTAGTTATCCAGACTTTATTTATTTCTGCTGACATAGTAAGGAATATCAAAAATGTGAAAGTTGTCGGCTTGGCTACTAGAAACTAACTGCCTGATATGTGTGGGGCCATTCTTGTTCACCCAGTAGTAGTCCACCGATAACTAGAGTCATTGCAAAAGGTCTTAGCGTTCCATCGCTATTAGGAAACAATTTTTAAGCAGAATACTGACGTAATGAAACATATTTGGATATATAAGCAAGATAAGTTAAACCGGCTAACTTTGGGAGCAGGAATCTGGGGTCAAGCCATGTTCACATATTTTGAAGGGCATCCACTCTGTATACTTCCAAATATAACACGTTATGTAATGTGTTCATTGCTCAAGCCCATCGATTAATTTATTACAGTACAGATTGCGAAAATGACACTTGGGCGTTCTTTTACACGATGTACATTTTTTGAACAACATTTTGTTTTACTCAAATTTTATACAAACCTTCGCCACTAAATAATAATTTTGTATAAATTACCTGAGTAAAACATAAAATCGAGAAAGTCCTTAATAACTATACCTGTTTTCCAACAGTTATTTTAGACAACATCCAGCTGATTGTAGAATAATATCTTATTCTACATTTTAACTAAACAAGTTCATGAACAAACTTACATGGACAAATTACGTCTTATTGTTGTCGCTGGAAACTATATTACAGAAAGTAATTGTGACATGTATACGTATATCGAAAATTAAAAAAGACTTAAGTTTCATCTTCGCCAGGATTTATGAAAGTATTCAACTTGCTATTCAGGCAGATAACTTACAATTCAATACTAGCTCTTCCGCTTCCCTTATCAATACTAAATAGTGTAAAATATAAATTTATTGTAGTGGAACAGTACTTTACAGTATTCTGATAAAAGTCCACACTTCAATATCTAAAGCATAATTTATTATATCACCTTGTACTGAAGGAAATATTTTCTATAGCGGTTATATGTTCATTACTTATACTAATAAAAACGTTGATTTTCACGAGCACACCAACGATGCCCTCTGATTACTGAAAAAAGGAACTTATTTGATAGTGTCTTATTCTTGTAAACAATATGGAAGAGGTTTTACTTAATAACTATGTGCTGAAATTTAGAGTTGAATAGATCCCTATAACTTGTTGGTTTTTTATAGTTTGTAAATTATTAGGTTTACTCTCTGGATTTAGAAAGAGTACTTATATTGAACTAGATAAAGTTTTTCTCCAACTTGATAAGCGTTTTCCAACTTACCTGATTTAGTGTACCTGGCAGTGTATTTAAATATATCTCGCTATTCATACTTCTCTATCACAGCACGTCGTCAAAACAAATATAATATTTTTTTTTCAATTGAATAAAAGATCCCATGTCGGTAGCCAAATGGGGTTGGTGGATACTGCAGTATTATGTCATGAATTCAAGTTTGTTGTAAAGAAATCTAATATTTTTATCATACAGCAAAAGGAGCGCTTCGAACTGCTTTCGAGAAAATGCACAGCTCCCCCATCACTTGCTGTGACTAGTTTTCGAGTTCGGTCAACGGTCCTGCCGGGTGTTGCATCATAGAACGATATTCTTCTACTGTTCGAAACAGAATATACGTGAAATTAAATAAAACAAAGCAGCGGCAGAATCATGAAGTATTTTAATTAACATTCTGGTTACCGGCAATCTTGTAAATTTCATGTTCTGGTATGCTAAAATGGTCGTGCTTAGTTTTGTTAACCGAGAAAATAAACGAAGATAACCGTGAAACTTCTTTGTCGAATTCATATTGCCTCTTTCAGTGAAACATTTATACTAAAGTGAAGACTAGTAATGTTTGTACTGTAGGTTTATTAGAGTAACATTCTATATTATAGGTAGTAACGGGTTGTAATTTTCAAGGGAGGTGCTGCATTTTGACAGCTTTTAAGTACAATACAAACTTCCACACTGGCAAAAAATTCCACAGTTTTATTATATTGTGGCATCTGTGGCGGATCCTTCTTTCCCATAGCCCGCAGTTTCCTCGGATAGTGAGAAACTTTAAAACAAAGTTTAAAATTGCATAAAATAATCTCAGAGACGCAATTTTAAATTAAATTTTACGTTTTTATTCTTTTAAACTTCCCTGCAGTGTTAAGTAAGAATATGATATCCTGAACTTAGATACATAGAACTTTTTCGCGAATGTACTCAGAGAGATAATTATACGTAATGCATATTATATTTTAGTGATTATCTTTTCGCAAACTTTCTTTGAGTTCTAATTACGGAACTTATAATTAAAAACTGAACAGGCGGAACATGGAAGCTCATTTTGCGTATTATAAGTGCGATATTCAGCAAATTCGAAGATTTATTTCCTTAAAGTCCGATAATCAAGAAGGGTAATAAATAAGTACTTTCCGTGCTGGGAACAAACAGTTTTATTGTAATTCGGGATCACGTGTTTTATGCAGTATTATAAAATGTTTTCCGACTTTAAGCATTAGAACCCCTATTAATATAATTTGATTACCACCCTACATTGAAATTTGGCCAAACCTGCTAACACTGTATGCTTTGCAAAACTACTAGACTGTATGTTAGTTCTTGCTCGTTGTTGCATACCTACATCACCGTTCATTTTCAGTTCCATAAATATATACGTTTTTCGTAGACACTCGGTTTTTATTCAAAATGTCTCAATATTCTAAAACGTCTCTCATGCAGTATGCCAACATTTAACGGTAACTTGATAAAAAGACAGAAAGATTCCTTGCCTTTGTCACCCCTAGTTTTTCTGTTAAATTCTCAGACCAGGGGCAAATATGAAGAGGTGCATTTTGCAGCACATTTAATTTCTTTTAATGCTTAAACTAATCTCGCGCGCGCGCTCCCTCAACTTCAGCATAAGGAAGATATGTCCACGTAACGGAGGAGCTTGTTTTTTCGTCATTTACTCAAAGCGGCCCTGACATTTAGCTCTCCCGAAAAGGAAAACATCATATTTTATTTATAAGTCAAAAGACGGCGATAAAACACAGTCTCATCGAAACATCAAGTAGCACCTGTTTCCTTATTAATATTATGACATGGCTCTATATACAAGAGTAAATGGTTTGTCTTAATAGGTATCCATTTATAAGAAAGAATTTATATATTTTATGTACCTATATAAGTCGCCGTTGCAGAGAAACCAATGTACGGTTCCAAACTATAAATATCTGCAATGAGTTATTCTTCAATTTATTAAGGCTCAAAAAGTGTGGAAACTTTACAACGGTATTTATGCACTGCATAAAGTTTAATGATTGCATCTCAAAATGCCTTATAAGCATTTCATTTTAGGGATTTATGTTTTATGTTTTGCTAAATCGTATTTACTGCTCCGACTGTTTTGTAAACGATTTTTGGCAAATAAAAGCTACAAGGGTTGTGCTGCTGCACTAATACTACAAAAGTTTACCAAGCAGAATTTATACTTCAATAAGCACACAAAACAACGATTGCAATTTCAGTCGTTTTGAATAAGCTACGTAAGGTACGTGCAGCAATTAACTAGAATTTCATATAATACTTAATTACCACAACCACGTACCTTTACTACACGTCCGCCGTCAGTAAGATTTTCTTCCCTATATAGAAGCAGTCTTTCAGGTCTCATTAATTATCACCTAACGTACTGTATACAGTTCCTCCATACATACATTGAGTATAGTAAATCTAAATTAGCAGTCGACAGTTTTTGAAAACTTTATTAAATCTTTTCGGTTTTATTATTTTACTTAGCAGAAATTCTGTCTATTTTGAACACACCACAGTTTGTATTATTAGCCAATTTTACACAGAATAATATTTAAATCTATAGCAGAAACCAATACAAGCCCACAACTATTTTGTAATTCATTCGAATATCAAATTTAATATTCTCCTGTTATACAACAGTAACAATTTAAAAGGTGACGGAATAACAACACTACAATCTTCTAAACCACCTAAAAGAAGAGACAACAATGTTGTTTAGTAAATAATTTTAGAGGCACCAGCAACGGGAATGAGAAAGAACAAAAAATAATACAAAATGGATGTATTCCAGGTGTTCGATAAACTACGATGTTGTACTGAAAAGTACCTGGCTTTGGTGCTAATGGAGTAAGTGAGGCCCGTGTAAACAATACTGCAGCATGTTTATCTATTCAGTAGCTCGCATGCACAGCAACAGAATCGTACGTGCGAGAGTTTTCATTTCACGCATTAATAAAGCAGACATGGCCGTGCATTCATCTGCCCATACCGCTCACCACACCCTGACAAAAATCGACCAGATTGGCTTCGAATTATTGAACCACCCGCCTTATTCCCCAGATCTAGCCCCGTCGGACTATCACCTCTTCCCACAGCTGAAGAAACAACTGAAGGGTACCAAGTTTGGCTCCAATGAGGAAGTCATCGCAGCTACGGAGGCGTTTTTGGAGGGAAAACCGTCCCACTTCTATCTGGACATTTGGAGGGGTTAAGAAAACTGGAGAAGTGTTGTGCTAAATGTGTTAGCTTGAGGGAGGAGTATGTTGAATAAAATATGTTTCATATTTCGCCAGCATGTTTCTTTCTATGTAAAGCCAGAAACTTTTCAGCACATCCTCGTAATCGAGTATGTGTTTAGAAACAAAAACATGATTTTTCAATTTTTATAATTAGTGGTGGAACTGGGGGCCTTATTAGAGGGCTTCGCTGCACCGCATGTACTTATGCACTTCTACACGATTATAAAATTGGCTGGATCTCCGTAAAATAACATCGAAATACCCTGGCTTACATTGGACCAAATTGATGTCACGTATCCAGCTGTGCGGCAGCCCAATCTCAGGGAGAACTTCCACAAATAACCCAGGGCACACTCTCTCAATAAAACACAACTTGAGTATTTAATAGAAAATTTTTTTTTTTTTTTTATTTACAGAAACCTGTTCAGCAATACATACTTGCTATGCACGGTTTTGTTAATTAATCATGATATACAGGACAATGACACTTAACTAATACGTTTACATTGATAGGATTGTTGTGCTTGATTGTCACATTTATAATTTATGTTTGAGTTATCAAAGTCAAATTATCTTGCGGTAACCGACGTTTGAGTCTTTTATGTATACCTTTTTTCCCCAGTTGATGCGCTTCAGTACTTGGACATAGTTGCAGATTTTTAAAAAACATATTGCACGTCTTTTTAATGAACTCTTCTATTGTTGGCTGATTAAGTTCGTAATGTATTTGCGTATTCCGGACAAACCACTCAGCATTAGTCACCATTCTTAACACTTTGTTTTGAAACACTTGTATTTACCGAGTATGCGTTTGTGACGCAGCACTCCACACTGGACACGCGTACGTTAGGATTGGTCTTAAGATCGAGTTATGTATTAACAAACCGCAGTTTATTTTTAAGGAACTTTTTCTATTTATTAAGGGGTATAATATACCAAGTCGAGTGTAAGCTTCGTTTAGTTTTCGGTTTATGTGGTATCCCCAGGAAAGTCGTTGATCGAGGTATACACCTAGATATTTAATTGCGCTGTCTGATGGGTTCCATTTAATTATTTGACCACTGATTGTTAAGTCCGCTGGGTTGATGTATCGTCTCAATGTAAAGATCTTCGCCTCCGTTTTAGTTGGGTTGATAGTTATACACCATTTTTCATACCATTTTAGTAGCCGGTTAATGCCGTTTTGTAACGTTGTAATTGCATCTTGCAAATTGTCGCTCTGTGTTACTAGGGCTGTATCGTCCGCGAACATGGATAGCTGGATGTCGATTGGTTCTGGAATGTCGTACATGTATATATTAAACAGGGTAGGCCCCAAAACCGAACCCTGAGGTACTCCAGCTTCTATATTTTTCCACGATGAAAGAGTTGAATTAATTCTTACGGCAAATTTACGGTCCGTGAGAAATGATGACAGTATTTTAAATAGGTGCGTCGGTAATTTAATTTGCGCCAGTTTTAGCATGAGACCATTTAGCCATACTGTGTCGAAGGCCTGCGCTATATCCAAAAATAATATTGTTGTGTACTTCTTATTTTCATAACCTTTCTCGATTTCCTGAGTGAGTCGGAGTAGTTGATGTGTGGATGAATGTTTGCTTCTGAAGCCGTACTGGAATGCTGGAATTATGGCGCTCGCTGTTAAAAACTCGGTTAAGCGTGTTTGTATTGCTCTTTCTAATATCTTCGACAACATTGGTAATAGGCTGATTGGTCTATAGCTATCTGTGAGTTGAGGGTTTTTCATAGGTTTGCTGAACAGCAGTATGTGGGCCTTTTTCCATTGCTCAGGAAAATATCCTAGACAGAAACAAGCGTTGAAAACTATTGTTATATATACAAGGCATTTCTTTGAGAGGTTTCTTAATATGTTGTTGGTTATCATATCATGGCCTGGGGCTTTCTTTGGTGGCAGGTTACTTATATAACATTCCAATTCTGACGGGGAAACTGGGTTGTCAAACTCGCATTGTTTATGTCTAATATGTTTGACAGCTTCATTCGTTTGATTGAAGAATTCCTGATTTGCAATAGTTGGTTTAGTAGTGAAGACACATTCTAGTTTTTGAGCAAACACTTGACATTTCTGTTGGTCTGTTTCATATTTATCCTCGTTTGTTGTTATAACGGGTATTGTTTGGGGTTTTTTCAGGAGTTTTCTGGTAGCTCGCCACATTGTACTATCATTCGGCTGTAGTTCTTGAAGGTAGGCTTGATATCTATCTATTCTGCACTTGTCCATTTCTTTTCTTAAGTGATGTGTTAGTCTGTTTAGTAGCACTTTAATTTGTGGATTACGTGTTTTTTGCCATTGTCTTCGTGTTTTGTTTTTCTCTTTAATCATGTTTATTAGGTGATGTGGCACCTGCTCGTAGGTGGTTGTGCGCTGTCTGATAGTATGCGTTGTTGTTGTATCAATTGAGTTCACGATTGCCTGGGTGAATTCTTCTATGGTTTTATCTATACTTAGACTTGTGTTTAAATTAGTAGGACATTTGATTTGGTTATCTATAACATTGCGAAAGTCTTCCCAGTTTACAGGTCCCTTGATTAGCCTTGGCATTTTGTTAATTATTTTTATATTTTGGTCAAAGAAGATGAGCACTGGCAGGTGGTCAGAGTTAAGCTCTGTTACGACAACTTGACTAATACGCCTTGTGAAGTTTTTGCATAATAGTATGTCTAATATATCTGGTTGATGGTCAATTCGAAATGGCACGTAAGTTGGTTCAGGAGGTGCTAGTATAAGGATCCCATCTTCTGCTGCGTATCTTTGAAGCATTATACCACTTGGATTATTTGTGCGACAACCCCATAGTGTACTTTTGCTGTTTAGATCGCCAACCAGTAGTATCGGTTCATTTGTTGAGAACATTTCCCTTAGGTCCTGCTGGTTTAATTTTTTGTTAGGCTGTTTGTACGCACATATGACATTGATGTTGCTTTCATCCATGAGTTTTATTTTAATTCCGATAGCCTCTAAGCTTTGTAACTTTGGTAGCAGTAGTGGTGCTACGTTGATGTTCTTTTTTATGACTATGGCTACCCCACCTGATGCTTTACAGGTTTCTCTATCATTGCGGTATACGTCATACCCTGGTATCATAAATGGTACGTTTCTTATTAGATGCGTTTCACTTATGCATGCAATATCAACTTGGTAACGAGCAAGGAATTCAATAAACATTGATCTTTCTTGCTTTATGCCATTTGAATTAAAATTTACAATTGTTAAATTAGCAATTATCCTCTGTTTATTTGACAGCATCGCTGATGAGGCTTGGAATTAGAGATACAATGAATGTTTTGATATACGGAGTAATTACTTTTATTATTTCTTGTATAAGTTTGTTAAGTGGGTTGCCGATGTCAGTATTTAATGGTGAGTTGTCTGTATTAGGCGTAAAATTGTTTGCTTCCGTGCTTTGAGTGGATGTTGTGGGTAGCTTCGGCCATGCTTTTGTTGATCGAAGTTTCAAGTCTGCATGTGGTATTGGTTGGGCTTCAATGTTGTGTATGGACTGACGTTGCTTTTGTTTTTCTATTATTTTTTCCAGGTACGGGCAGCCTCTGTAGTTTGCTGAGTGATTCAAACCACAGTTGACGCACTGGGGATCATCTTTGGGATTCTTTGGACATTCGCTATATAAATGGTCTCCTGTGCATTTAACGCATCTTGGATCCAAAGCACAGTAATTCTTTGTGTGTCCAAAGCGTTGACATCGGTAGCACTGAGGAATTGTTTTGGATTTGTGTCTTGGTTCTATTCCTACTATGCAATGGCATAGTTTGGTTATTTTAAATATATCCAATGCGTTGCCGCCTTTGGGTAGTTGAACTATTACTAGTGGTATTGGCTTTTTGTTTTTGAGCATACGCGTCGCTTTTGTTATGTTTATTTTGTTTTCTTTTAAGGCGTTTTCTATTTCTTCGGTGGTTATCGCCGGTGGTAAATTACGTATGATAACTTCAAGGATGGCTGTTTGTGGATCTTTATAAGTGTGGTATTTAACACGGTGGTCTACATAGAATTTAGTTAACTGTCTATAGTCATCAATACTAGCGACGTTAATACGTAAGAATGCTCCCTTGTAGCTAGTTGAGAAATCTTGATTTTTTACGTTTTCTTTTATTTCTTTTATCACTTGTTGATAGTTATCCGCGTTGTGCAGGAAGATAGGCGGAATTTTTATTCTGACTTGTGCGCTTTCCGTCGTCTGATTGCACTGCTCGTTAAGTGCTGGCACTGCAGTGTTTTTTGGTAGGTAATATCGGTTTTGTTGTACTAGGTTTGCATTGTCTAAAAGATATCTTTTATTGTTATAATCTACATCAGGCGAGTTTAGTGGTCTCTTGCCACTTAAGGGTTGATCTTGTTGGGTTTGCGAGAGTTCACCATGATTGATTACAATTGCCTCAGCATCGATGGGAATGTGTTTGTCGATATGCATGTTTGTACCAGTTTGTTCATTTAGTATGGCTAGGGCATTATTATTATCCGTTGTTATGATAACACGATTGCTTTTTTGACTGTCGGTAGACTTTTTGTTTGCATGTAGTTCGGCCGATAATGTACGTAAGTAAGAAATATTGTTTACTTACTAGAGAGCGCCTATCGCTACGCGCGGGCTGCGCGATATGATAGGATTTGTCGCCTTATCACTACGGCACTTTTATTTTACTGCTACAGTATTGAAATAGTTCGAACTGGATTAATGAGTTGCACACTAATTGCAAGTAAGTTCGCGCTCTGAATAATAAACGACCGCACTTGACGGTGTCTAAACAGGAACAATTTTAATAGAAAATAAAATCACTTACTTGTGGGAGCTTGTTAACAACACAGCCAACCTCTTTTAGAAGCTGCCCCCAACTGTCTTGTTTAGAGCTTTTGTTTTAGTTGCATGAATTGCCAAGCCTACTCTGATTTTAATTTGTTTATGAAAAAAGACAAAGCTCTTAGAACAACATCATACTATCAATTATTTCCAAGGCCTACGCTATTTTATAACAAATCTGGACTTTAATTGATTGCCTTTATTGAGAATTCTTATGCTAAATATCTGTTTTGTTGGTTATGTTATAAATTACTAATAATTATTATTTGACATTGAAGGCTGCTAAAATGTGATCATAGCAATATATTGAAACTTTCTACTCAATAAAGTAATGCAGTTAGATATCGTACGGTACCTCTGCCGAACGGGTCCAAGTCTTTATCACCTTTCGTATGTGAGACTGTATAAGGCGTTGTAGCACACTATAATCGACCAACGAAACCAAGTCTATACTTCCTTTCTAATGGAAGGCTGCTCCACACCGTTGGTTTGCACCCTTTTACATTCCTGCACCCCTAAGAATTATCATGTAACAGTCTAATTTAAAACGGACAGTCCACTAAAAGCTCCACCCCGAACATTTGGTTCTTCGAGCATTCACACGTTCCAGCTCCTAGTATTTGTTCCTTCGAGTCTTTGCATGTTCCAGCCCCTAGAATTTGGTACATTGAGTCCTTAAAGGTATCACCCCTCTACGAAGAAGGCCGTTACAATGGCGCAGCGCCGGGGCATTTCAAGGCTCAAAAAGACTTTGTAAAATTGGGAAGAACTTGATGCCAACTACTCAGACCTGGCGAAGGAAGTCGAGGAAAGCACCTTTATTTAAAAAACTATTCTTTCAGCAAACCAAAGACATGTACAATGAAGGCGTCGCCCTATTCGATAAGTACAAAGAGAATCTAGCCACGTTAGCGAAAGTGTCACAGGAGCCAGCAGAATCAAAAAAGGACACCACCACAGTTGTTGACAAGGAGGAACCATCCCGAATACAAATCAAGTGAAGTCACTCCAAAACGACATTCACGAAGTCTGAAACAGGTTGTCTGAAGAATTCAATAAAAGAATACAAAATAGAGAACATCAAGGAGAACTGGGATGACATCAGAGGAAATACTATTCCACGGTAGGTAGCTATAACGATAAGCAGTACCATGAGACGAATAAAATGGTTAACGAAATAATTGTGTTACTGTACCAACACGTATAAATGGTACCAAATGGTTCAAAGTGTCATGAAACATAGCTATGCACATGGGGTTTTACCTATCCTGAAAATGTCATTTTTTGGAGGGTCATACGAGGCATAGCCCACCTTTCATGATATTTTCCCAAGAATTATTCATGAAAACTCACCACCAAGTAAGGCGAAAAAAAGGGCTTGAAGTCAGCAAGTTGCATGAATGCAAAGAATTTGACAACTGCAACCACCAGAGAAATCCCGATGGTACATAGACAGTAAAGATTCCACCCAAGAAACCAATAGAAAAGCTTGGGGATTCCAGAAAGATGCAATCCCACGGTTCATTCAACTAAAAAGACGGTTAAAAGAAAATAAAGATCTAGGTGAAGAATATTAGAACTTCATGAAGGAAGAACATATGTAACGCGTTCAACCGGGAGCCAATTTTTGAAGAGCCTACTTCATCACTCATCAAGCGGTAGTAAAGGAAGATAGCACATCTACTTAATTAAGGGTAGTTTTTGACTCTTTATCGAAAACCACAACGGGACTTAGCTTAAACCAGCTAATGCTTGCTGGACCAAGATTGCAACAGGATTTGAAGAATATTTTGCTGATGTAGAGAAATCACATAGATACTTGTGTTTTCAGCAGGTATTGAAAAGATGTATCGTCAGATCAAGATAGCCGAAGGAGATCAGGACCTACAAAGGATAGTATGGCGGTTTTCTCCGGACCAACATATTCAAGAGTTTAAACTTACCACTGTATCCTATGGAGCAACAGCGGCATCTTCTTCTTCTTCTTTAATGGCGTTACAGTCCTAGTTGGGCTTAAGCCTCCTCTATTCTCTGTGAGGAAGGATAGAGGTTTGGCCATACCTGTTGATGAAAGTTATAATAGATATTTTTAGGGCTGGTAACTATCGGCCTAATTGGGCTAACTCGCCGAGAAGGGTCAGGGTTCGAGCTATGCTGAAAGAGAATACAAGAGAGAGAGGGCGCCAGGTCCTCGACGTTGACTAATCCTTGCGTCGGACCTTCACAAGATAAATAATAACTCCAGCAGAACAAACAAACTAGCATAGACCAATAACTTATCACAACTTTATTAAGACACTGGTGCTATAGTGCAAACACGTAACAATACAGATACATACACAGGGTGTCAGGAAAGTCAACCGTGTTACTTCTGGAGATACTAGGGGACGCTACATAGAGTCGAAAAGTCCTAATCCATTTTTGGTTTAGAAGCATAGTTTTCGTAAAAATCAATGTTGAAAATTAAAAAGAAAAAATTGAGAACTGCTGTACTTTGCCTTAAATTGGAGGCCTGACGCAGTGTCTTGAGATAGGTTGGGAAAAAAATTGTCGCATACGCCGTCTATATACATAATTTATTAGCTTTTAGAATACTTTTAAAACAGAGTTTGATAATTTTAAATCCAACAATGAAGACAAAATATCGACGTACTCACAGACCCAACATCACCAAAACACAATACACAGAAAACATCAGCATACTCCTGCACGGTGTATATTTTTACTACAAAAGTCAAACACGCAATTATTTATTAGATTGACATTAATTGACATATAAAACATCAAAAACTAAAAACGCAGTTGGTACCAAACAGCGGTTCACAAAATTTGTGGTACCAATTTCAACAATGAATTCTGAAGCAATTATGCTTCTAAGCCAAAAACGGATTAGGACTTTTCGAGCCCATATACCGTCCCCTAGTATCTCCAGAAGTGACACGGTTGACCTTTCTGACACCCTGTATATACTGAAATGGAATGCTCTAATTGAGTCTCTAATATCATAATTTAATTAATTAAATTGTAAGTTAGTACAAAATCCGATATGCACAATTCAAGGATTTAATATTTTACTGTGTACGGAACTTTGTTTGCTATCAAATTATTAGGCTGGTTAAACTGTGACCCGTACTTCATTTACTTGTTCAAAATAAATGGTTGTATGTCCGTTTTTATATTTTATCTAGCTGCAATTAATTATAAAACGCTAGCTCTCAGTAAAGCACAAACTCTATATCTCAGTTGGGTTCCAAGTTCATTGCAAATTACAAATTATCTGATACGGTCCTGTTCACCGCATTTAGTTCCAATGCCCGGTAGCTAATTGTTTGCAATACTGTCAAGAAAACTACAGAATATAGTACGTATGCAAGTCTGCGGTATTTGACGTTTAAAACCAGTGTAATTATGAGAATTCGCACGATAAATATTTAAATCTCTGCACTTTGGAGGTAATTAACAGCTTTTGTTACGGACAGTAATTTGTTTCGTGACGTCAGATATACGAGGCCGGAAATTTAGCAATTGTTTTACTTTCGCATAACCTCAAATTTGGAAAACCGCTTATTTTTCGAACTGCGCCTTCTCTGTGGCCGTGGAAATGCTTGACTCTTGCTTAGTAAGGTGTGATCTCGTATGCACATAAATTTTCCGGCGCTAACATAGATATTATCCAGGCAAAATTGGTACCCCATTATCGGCCGAACTGCTTCGGGTCTTCGAGATGGGCGTCAGAATATTGTCGCTGTTCCTGGCCCCCTTGAAATCAAATCTCCTGGAGACGTTCTTACCGAACTGCACTATGCCCTGGAATGTTAAGCTCTTGGCTCAGATGAGAATATGGGATTGCAGTCGATGATCGGAAACTGGAGGTGCTCGCTCCCGAACACACAATCGGAGGCAAGATGAAAATTTTAATTTTTATTATATTTGTTTATAACAGCTGTTTTTTAGGTATATATATAGTTCAGGAAAATTAGTCAGCTAATTATCTTCTTATAATAATATCTTTGACGTTTCGTCAGCTCAGCTGACTTCCTCAGAAAATACACAACACGTTGAAATACAATAGACTAAAAGGAAAATGAGATTAATTTTTATGTTATGGATCTGCTCACAAACACTTGTACTAAAGCACTGATATGTGTACAATAAAACTGGGTACTTTTTATATTGGTAAAACACTTTATTCTATGTTAAAACAGTAATTAAAATGGAGCACAAATTTGCCCTGTCATTCAATAATTTATTTCATTTGTTCTTCCTTTTTTCCGTTATTAAAACAAATTAGAATCTATAAATTTTGGTTAATTTAGTAGAGCTTTTCAACAAAAATTGGGGGGATTGTTGAGAGTAGTTTTCTCTGGTACCAAGAATAATACATTTTAGAAAAAAGTTTGATAACATAGTTTTAAATCTTCAAATTTCTTACAAACTAAATGTGTTCTGTTTCTTAGATTTAAAAATCGTTTATTTGCGCCACTCACAAACACGTTTTATTATTTGCTCTGTTTTTTTTCACTCACGTTAAATGCACTGTTTGATTATAGAGTTCATTGATTCTCAATTGCTTTTCCATGTCCTTCTGCCTGATTTCTTCAGATTGGTGTATTGCAATGTACTGTTATTTCATTCTGGCTTCCTTACCTCTTTAGAATGAAATTTTACTGACTAGCTTTATTGAAACTACGCTTCTTTTACTTGTACATAGCAAACCCTTTTGTGACTATTAATTTCTTCGGGTTCGGCTATTCATTATGCACAAACCTATTATTTAATTTGTTTGCAAGTCAACTTCGAGCCCTGTGAAAAACGAGCTTTGCCTTTTGCGTTCCTTACTTATTTACTTTATTATTACTGGCATCTCTTTACCAATGCATTTATTGTTTGAATTTTAAACTTATCATTGCAGTTATATAAAACACCCCAGCTCTGTGCTTATTGAAATGTTCATTAATTTGCACTGCTAGCAGAGTCGAGTCGTGGGCCTAAGACCATTACAATACATTAGGTGGGCGCGGCATAAGCAATAGCAACAAAATACTTATGTAAATAACCAAGTAGGCACAGGTATAATAAAAAAACTATGACTAAAAGGGGGGTTCCGCGAACAATAAAGACTAAGAAAATACTTAGCAATAAACTAATGGGGTAAGCAATTAATCTGCAAGCGTCCAGTAAGGCGGGGCGCTGCAGGGTAGAGCATTGCAAGCCTACAGCTGACGTCTAGCCCCGAGTGTCAGCTCGAAATAACTTCTATAATTTCTAAGGTGCGAAAACACAGGGGTTTATAAGACCATATAAGTTCAAGGTAGCTTCCTATTGTAAAGACATAACTTAAAAAAACAAAACGGCTTGAATACGCTCTTAACACAAGTATATAAGCAAAAAAAAACTAACTAATCGACGGAAGCTAGTATCCTAAGCAATAAGCTGCCGACGTCGGGTCCCTAACCACAGCCAAAAGAAAAAAATAAAACGCTAACTTTATACGTAATATGCGGTGACTGTCAGAAAATTGGGCTTATGCAAATAGGAAGCCCAAGGTGCCACGAGACACGGCTACAACGTGCCACATGTAAGTACGAACATCCTACTATAATGTCTTACAGCTTAAAGCAAAATTCTAATGTACTGATCTGCTATATCTTGTAGAAGCCCGATTATAAATTTAAACGGAGCCGAAGGCACTGCTAGTGTAGTAGTTAGCACGCACAATAACGGCGTCCCGAGTTCATAATTTAGCATAAATGAGGTGAGGCTTGGCAACTTTAAGCAGAAGTCTTTCTTTAGTAAACGACGAGCACAAATAATACAGCCAGCCCCGCAACCAATCTAAAACTACATAAAGTGAGACAAACTGTATAACATTCCCTGTCAATGTATATGCAAAAGGTTCGCCTAGTCAATAAAACATACAAAGCGAGGCAAACGGCATGCATACCCTTATAAAATCTAAGCGAGTGATTTGTCTGCAGGAGTACACACCCAAAAATGACTATTCCGCTTGTACCGTGCAGTGTGCGGGCCTGGGGCATCAGAGATGTGATGGCCAAGGACATCGGCTTCGGGTAGCGGTTCGAATGTCGCAGATAGCTGTACGTGGGCGTCGGTGAAGGCAGCGTGGAAAACTGCTTGCGAAACCCAAGTGGAACACGTCAAATTACAGAAACACATGGCTGTTTCTCGGCATAATTGAGTCCCATCAAAATTGGCTAAAACCTCACAAAAATTCCCAAGTAAGCCCCCGATTAAGAATCCAGGGCTAACGTCAGCTTACCTAGTGTTGGAAAGTAGCCAGAGTGAACGTGAAAGAAAAGTGCTGGCCAAAATAAATCCGCAGTGGCGAAATCGACCAAAGTACATTAACCAAAACTAATAATTAGGAACGTCATAACAGGCATATGTGCTTCTAGATCCTGCATAAAACTATAGGAGATAAGCCAAGCCAAAGGGTTCTTCGAAGCACTAAACTTCCGGGGCACAACCAGCTTGCACGAAAATTTAGAATGAAAAAAGGACGTTCGAAATCAGTCAAAATGTTCTAAAAATTTAAAGATATCAAAGACCTTCCAACATTTGGGCAATAGGAACCACAAAAAACCTCCGGAAAAATTGCACTGCTCTTGCAACAAATCAGGCCAGGGAATTTATTTATAATAAATGCGCGTATGGTTGCCCAACCACCAGGCAACAATATATGTAGAATTGGAGCAAAATAAATGTAAATAATGAAATCCAGCTAATTACTAGGGGAGTTGCATGCGAAACCACTTATTAATTATAATGAACTATTTAAAACTAAGGTACAACTAGCTAGGTCTATACTAACTCATGCAAAATTACCAAATGAAACCACGGGCTAATAGTTAGAAATAAAATTCAACTAGCAAATTTTTACTAATACAGGGCAAGCTACAAAACATCCGTAACATCTCCTCTTCCAGTCCTCTCTTTCTCTTGCTGCTACTTGCCAGCTTCTCACTCTTAGTATTTTAGAAGCATCCTTTTTTATATTGTCTTGCCATCTTTGTCGTGGTCTTCCTCTTGTTCTTGCGGTGTCGAACTGTGCTCTGAACACTTTATTTGGTATTTACCACTCCTCCATTCGTTCTACGTGTCCGGCCCATTTTAGCCTTAGTAATTTAACGTGGTCGACTATAGCGGGAGATTGGTATAATTCTGCTAGTTCATGATTGTATCGTATCGTCCAGTATTCGTTTTTCTGTACTGTCCCATATATTCTTCTCAGAATCTTCCGTTCAAATCTCAGCATCTCAGCAACGGCGGCATCATACCTTGCAATTCGTACTCTTTTGCAAGTAGCTGAAGATGAAAGACAAACATACCTAATGGTTGCTGAAGTGGCAACCAAGAACTACTACGTGAATAATTTAATGTCGGGAACTGACTCCATAGAAGAAGCAATACGTCTCCAAGCAAGCCGATGTTGGAAAAGGGAGAGTTTACCCTCAGAAAATGGGCAACCAACAGCGTAGCTCTTGTTGAAGAACTACCGGATAACTTACAGGCCAAGAATTTATCCGACATCTACGAAGGGGAAACAAGGAAAACCTTGAGAGTTTGCTGGAGTCAGAAGGGAGATGAATTCAAGTTTCGTGTAAGTCTTCGAACTAATACCAACCTTACGAAGAGGACCATCTTATCAGAAATATACTGTCTGCCGCATTAGGATGGTTAGCGGCAGTTGTAATAAAAACCAAATTCTGGTTACAAGAGCAATATTGGAACCAACCAGATGGTTAGGGTACCATAACAACCTCCAGAAAATGGAACTGGATGCATTTTGTAATGCTTTAGAGAAAGCCTACGGTGCTGTAATTTACAGCAGGGTAATATCTCTAGATGGACACATTGACAGCCAAGTCAAAACTTGCATCTATCAAAATGAAAAAGACGTTGCCAAGGCTGGAGTTATACGCATCAACGTTAATGGCAAAAATGTTGAAGGAAGCAGTTACTGCTCAGGACATTCCCAACATCTCTATCTTTGCGTGATCAGACTACATAATCCTGGATAACATTAGGCCCGGAGAAATGGTAAACATTTGCATCAAAAAGGGCAAGAAAAATATTAGAAGTAACGCACAGCGAAAATTGACACCATGTGCGCTTAACACACGCTGAATCCCAAGGACACTCGCTTGTAAAACTACAGCATCATATATCATGGTGGAATGGCCACAATGGTTGCGAACTAATCCTTTGCCATTCACGGAAACCAACATTACCATAACAGCAGCAAAAGGGGCAAAATTCTACAAGGCCAAGCCCTTACTGCCTCAACAGAAGATTTGGAACTATTATCCAAATGTGATCAGTCGGAGAAAGCCTATGGTGCTGTAATTCCACACTTCTTTATTTTCTCTTTCAGTTTTTTTTACTGTGTTGGTCGATCAGCTACTCTTCATTATTTTTGTAATTCCGCAGCTCCCTCCTGTGGTCGTTGTTTTTCCCCTTTTGAATTCTCTCAATCTTTTTTCTATCTCGTTTTTCTTCTTTTTAGATTTTAATATTCCTGTCACTACTTTCTGGAATGTTTCTGAGTTTCACTATCATTATCAATAAAAAATTGGGGCTTTTTATCTCTAGGCCCCTTTTTACTTCCTTTTCAATAAAGGAAGTATCGGATTCACCCCAAAAATTCGAAATTGAGTTTTCAACAGATCTTCACGTTTTAGAGTCTTCTGAACCCAAAAAACATATTTTTTTTCATTGGTCTGTCTGTGTGTCTGTGTGTCTGTGTGTCTGTCTGTCTGTGAACAGAATATCTCAAAAACGAAAAAAGGTATGGCGTTGAAACTTCATATATAAGTTTTGTGTACTATGTAGATGCGACATCAAGCCTTTGAAGAAAATCGCATAACCGGAAGTAGGTGTTTACTCTTGTAATTTTTCAGTTTTTTTCGATTTTTTCAAAAACGGCTCTAACGATTTTTTTAAACTTTATATTTTTATTACATTTTGAATGTGTATTGATGTGAGATAGGTGATTTTCCAGTAGAATACTTCTAAAATGGGTTTCTTTTGTTTTTTTGTCTATTTTTTTATTAACTCTTATTGTAAATAGAACACCCGGTATATTATTACATTTTTGAATTCAGCTTGAAATTCTAGAGAAAATTTGTCTCTTCAACTAACACTCTATTTTGTACCGTTTTTGCAGAATTTGTAATTTTTGAAAATTTTTGACAAATGCTTAAATAGCTATTAAGGCAACTAGTGTTTTACAGAGGATTTAAAAATCGAGGTCGATCATGTTAAAATTCGAGCGAAGCGAGAATTTTATGATCGACCGAGATTTTAAACTGTAAAACACGAGTTGGCTTCAATATTTTTTCTACAGCCGAGGAGTTTGTTAGCTTAAATGCCCTCGGGGCTCTCCAAGGGGGCTCTTGCAGTTCCACCCCTCTTCAAGGGTGCCCTCAGAGCTCCGCCCCTCTCCAAGGGGGCCATCGGGCTCCGCCCCTCTCCAAGGGGGCCATCGGGGCTCGGCCCCTTTCCAAGGGGGCCCTCAGGGCTCGGGCCCTCTCCAAGGGGGCTCTTGGAGCTCCACCCCTCTCCAAGGGGGCCCTCGGGGCTCTACCCCTCTCCAAAGGGGCCATCGGGCTCTGCCCCTCTCCAATCGGGCACTCGGGGCTCCGCATACAAATCGGTCCGATATAATAACTGTACTTTTAATCTTCACAAATAAGGTTTTATAAACTCTTAAAGTACTCCGTGCTTTAAATGGAATGGCGTGTTTTATAGACAACATAAAGCACGCCGCATATGACCCTTGGAAACAGTTTAAAATCACGGCTGTAGAAAAACATTTTAAATCAAATATTTAGCTAATTATAAGATGACTGTAATAGGAAGTTGTGTGCGTGTATCACACCACATTTTTACTTTTATGTCCCCCAGTGTTTTGTTTATCAACAAATAGTTGACAATGTATTTGTCGTTGCTTATTGCTGGTCTATTATATATTTCTTGTTTCTTGAAAAGTGTATTTCCAATTTTGAGTTAGTTTAAGATAAGAAACTTTATAATTCTTTAACCGTTGTTGTTTTTCGCCTTTGCTCCATATTTCCGTAGGTACCATTCAAATACCTCATATACTAGTATATACTCTTTCATTGATATTTTCCTGAATTATTACTTTTGGCCGGCTTTTATCTACTTCCTGTTGTAGTTCTTTGAAGAATTTGTCTTTTTCATCCACTTTTAGTGCCGTCCTTTGGCTTACACTCTAGTGTTATTCTTCACTTTCTAAGGGGGACCCGATGCTTCTGGAGAAACTCCAATATAATATAATTTTTCCATCTTCTTCCACATTTATTGACAGAAATCATTCACTTATTATGTTTTATTTTTTATAACTACCAGTATAAATGCTTCTCCAAATACTTCTGCTTATCGTTAGACTTGCTATGTAAAATAGAAATATAATTGGAATAAAATACTTGAACTATAATTCTTTATATCCTTAAGTAATGTGCAAACAATTTTATGAAAAACTTCAATTTAATCTGTATAAGTTTTTTCAGGCGTTTTGTTATCATTTTTTTTTCTTTAATTTTTAGGAATCGATTACCGAAGTTTATCTTAATCGACAGAATAGGACGAGAAGCATTCCTTCATATTATGTAAAATATCAGCGCTATATTTAATTTAGTCTAGTTAAAATGAATTTGTTAGATAAAATCTGTGTATTATGTAATACATTTCTCGTTGTACTGCTACTGATTGTATGTGGTATTTTTTAATTACATGTTTGTAATGTAAACCCTGACGTGTAAAGGCCGAGCTGTGTAACCGGTATAGTATTGTTCGTTGTTGTACGATTTGGTTTTAGTAAGCATTGGGGTTTATGCAATTGCTTTAGAGCTTTACACCAAAAGTGAGATGGGGCTTCAACATGCTGAAAAAACTGGTTGGTTTTTATGTCAAGGGTACTTATTTTGTTGAAATGTATAGGCAGGGCCGGACTGGCCCACCGGGACACCGTAAAATTTCGCGGTGACCTGCCCCGGACAGGCTTACTTTGTCAACCACTCAAGTTGCATGTGAACGAAGCTTTTCGATTTTGAAATATCTTAAAAACCGTTTACGCAGTTGTTTGTGTCAGGATCGTCTATACGCTTTAATGTTGATGACGTGTGAAAGAGATATTATAAGTGATTTGGGCAATGCAAAAATAATATATTTAATTGCAGAGAAGAGCAAACTTCTAAAAAAAATGTTACTCTTTTAAGTACATACTAATATTATCTATGCTACTGTATTGCGATTGTGCCCATATTTTTTATAATGAGTCATTCAGTTATTGTCGTTTTTAAATACATGTTTTGTGCATAGAAAACGTGAACAATTTAATCAAAGAGTGAAGAGTTATTGACAAATTTGCTGTGCCGATGCTCAAGATCGGTGTATGGATTTCTCTTCAAATACAATGTTGGTGTGTTTAATAGTTCTTAGAATGCGATAAAACTGCGTCTGTAAGAGTCAATATTTGAATGTTTTTCTCCCGGGGGATTCCCCCCGGACCACCTTCCACCAATGTTTGTTGGCCCGCCTCGTCATTCTTTTCCCGACCTGAAGTTTTTCGCAAGTCCGGCCCTGTGTATAGGCGAATCGTTTACCAGGAATTAAAAAGCATGTGGGCTAAAAATAATTAGTCGAACTTTTAGTTTCCAATATTAAGCACAATTCCATGTTTAGTTTCGATTTCTTCTGCAAAATCAAGCAAGCGTACGTTATATGTGTGAAAAAGTTTTAGTTTTTCTAACTAAAATTGAGAAAAGTTTACACTCTAAAAGGTTATGAAGAAGGACACCACCGTCGCGAACACAATTGAAGCAGATATACCAAATTGTACTAAAAGCACTTTTTGTGTATTATTACATGACTTTTATTACTCTTTCCAGCCCCCTAGAGGCAATTTTAGACCCACGTACATGCCAATTTTTTTGTTTATTATGTTAACAAGCTTGTTTCGCTGTATATTATTCCAAAAATATTATCTATATACGCTTTCTGAACTCTTAATTATAAATAAAGCATAACTGAGTACATATTTTGCATAGTTTTATATTGCTGTATGTCTCGAGTACGCCATGGTTTTTTAAATCGAAACAATTATCAAATGTTTCCCTTATTAGTACATTCTTGGTATTTACCAGACACTGGTTACTGGTTAACTAGAGAACAGTGGTGCGACACGTTGCACAAGCGAATTAATATATATATTTAAAATTTGGATATTTCAATTTAAAGAATATATTATGACTTATATGTTATATGATAATTATTAAAATTAACTGTCTTAATATAACAAAAAATAAACCGTACCTGAGAAAATTAACAAATACGTCCCAACATCTAGAAAATTTATAACTGCAAAATGAAATTTAAAGCTATCTTTTACAGACTGAACTAAGAATGTGAACAAAACTGCACAAACGTTATTTCCACCAAAACGAACTTCATAATTAGCTGTCGTCTCTGATCACAGATATATAGCCGCGAAGCCGACAATATTTCATATATTCGGAAATATTCGTAATCACTCAACCCGCTAATAACATTACGGAAATTCGATATAAAACACATCCCAATTTCGGTTGTTTCAACATAGACCTTCGGCCATGCGGGAGTTCCGCAGAGCCCGTAGCAAAGACAGAGACAAAGGGTTTAATTCAGACTGATACTTGTCGAGCTGCAGCGCTGGCCACAAGTCGCATTAAGGCAGCTCCGATAAATCAAAGCCCGTCAATATGTTTACATTACCGGTAAATGGACGGCGGGTAAATACGTTCCCTGATTTATGGATAATGTAAATTACATCGTAAAAGTGCAACTAATCTAACATATCGAATCATCCGGTTGCTATGCGGCATTATGTAGACATTTCATTGATCTTGTTACGGACTAGATACCGATAATTTACACCATTTGGCAGTGTCATATATTCCCTCGTAATAAATCACTAAATTTCAAATATTCATCTTGGTATTTGCCCGCTGCAGATGATATCAGATACTCTGTGGAATTTCGTGTACTGCAACCGCACAGGCACTAGATTACGTTTTGGTGACTGTCATAGTTATTAAATTTATATTTAGTTGGCTAACCATGTTTTTAAACTACAATTTTGAGGAAGCATTGGATGTAAAAGCTGTTTGAATGATTATGTCTACACAATGATTTTGAAGATAAATCTCTACCATTTACTGGCAAGCATTGCATTAGTATTATCTATGTGGATACCTACAAACAAGTAAACAGATATTGCTCTGCACGATCTACATTTAAAAATAATAACCCAGTGCAGTGACGCCTTTAATTTAAATATATTATGTTAAACGTTAACGATCATACAAATGTAATTGCATATAACAGATGCCCTAGATGGTAAATAGTTATGTTATTAAACACATGTTAATTTTACTAACCAGTATAGAACAAATAAGCGGTTTTACATGATCTTAGATTCGAGATAACAAGTAGCAATAAGAAGAAATAAAGTTTCTGGAAACCATTAGGCTAACTAAGTGGGATCATATGGAAGACCAGTATTAAAAAAGACACCACCTACTATTCATTCGCCGAATCGGCATACTAAAATCTGCAATCCAAGTTACAATATCTACTAGAACTAGATCGCTAATACGACTTAACAAAATATATGACTCAAAGAGACATCGCCTGCTTGTTGTCGGTTTGTTTGTTTGTTGGTTTTGAACAAGGTCTAGGCATGCGGAGTACCAGGTACCTTAGACACCGACTGCTTTGATCATATGGTCAAAGTCCAACTTAGAATTTTGCCAAGACTAAGGTGTTCCAACCCTAGCAAGAAATGTTTTGCATGCTACACATCGCAGTAACATGGACCCACGGCTTTACATCACTTCCGAATGATGGCATTCTGTAGAGATTTTTATCCATTTTTTTTTATTTTTAAAAATCTCACCGAGACTGGGAATCGAACTCGCGACCTTTAAATCAGTAGTCAGGATGTTGTCGTTTTAAATATCATAATCAATACGTCTCGTTTTTAATTTAACATCGTACAGTTTTACAATTTCAAGTTAGCTTTGCAAAAACAGTTGTCACATTTGACAAAAACTATAACCTTTATAAATATCAACCTCTGAACAACTTAAGACTATGTTAATGGAATTGGGCAAAGCTTCTTCCGAAATCGGATTGAACATGAATTTAGCAAAGACAAAAGTAATAAATGTTTAGTAGAATTTTAGAACAAAAAATAAAAGTAAAAGAGCAAGAATTCGACAAAGTGAATAGTTATGTTTATTTGGGACACGCGATAACCCTGGGCAAAGAAAATAAAATTAACGAAATGTACAGGAGAAGAAAATTGGTATGGGCTGTTTTGGGAAGGTTGAGTAATAAGACGTTAAACAACAAGAAGGTACCTACGTATCTCCGACCTCGAGTATTCGAACAATGCGTATTTTCCCTTCCAAAGCATAGCACACACCGTGATTTTTTACAAAACAGGCAATGGATAAACCGAGAGACACTGAGGGCGATGGAGCGACAAATGCTAAGTATAACGTTAGGGATCGTAAAATAAATACTTGGATCTGGAAGAACACAAAAACAGAGGATGTCGCCGAAGCAGTAACCTAACTGAAATGGAACTAAGCGGCCATGTGGCAAGATACAAGGAAGAAATATAGACCAACACGATGTTAAAATGGCGACTATATATGGGAGAACCAACTAGAGTAGAGCCCTTACTTACCTTTGCCCGTGGTACTAAATGATACTTCCAAAACAGGTTTGCTACCCACTTGTCGCGAATTAAAAAGTCAGGCCTTCATCAGCTTAGTAAATGCCGTGCTGCATTGACGGAAGCTATCACGATTTTCTTTATTAGTTGGCATTAAATTCAAATTTCACCTTTATTTCATTTCACTGTAACTGGGTGAGAAGTTTCCAAACCGAACATAGTAAGATTTAAATGTTTAGTAAAGAAATAATATGTCTAACGTAATTGATGTCTAAGGAGTTTCAGTCTTCTGCTCCCACTATAATTTAAAGTTTTGATCTAGGCAACCTCGTTTTTTAAAATAAATATTTTTATCTACTCCACTGGTATAAGTAACTCATTACGTCACGCATTTGACACTATTTCCATTAGGTAATGAAGCTCATTACACCACTCAGTTATGTAATGGCTTCATTGCCTAACCAAGTGGTGTAATGGCTTCATTACCTAACTGAAATAGTGTCAAACGAATGACATAACGACATTTGCCTATTAAAATATTTTTGAAATTACAGATCTGACATTTTGTTCAATGCACTTTTCCTAATTTTGGGCAGTTGTAGATAATAGTAGATTATATTATAAGTGAGAGAAATGAATCATTATTTGCGAGTGAGAATTTTGAATCGCGAGTGCCCCAGCACGGTCTAGGACATTTGGGCGCGGCCGTTTGGGCGCGGCCGTCTGGGCGCGGCCGTTTGGGCGCGGGGACACTTGGGCGCGAGACACTTGGGCGCGAGACACTTGGGCGCGAGACACCTGGGACATTTATTAAATCATTATTTATACTGAGAAGTTAATGTAATTAATCAAACAATATTAAAAGAATAATCCAATTATTTATTGAAACCGTCATGCGATTAATTTTAAATAAGGTGGTAGTATGTACCTATATTAAATAAATTTTGAAATAAATCCGAATAGAAATAAAGAAGGTAGAATATTAGATTAGTTTTGAAATAATTCTAAATACATAAAAAAGGCAGTACCTATGTTAGATATGAAATAATAATTCTGAATTGAAATAAAGATGGAAATAAATTATATATAGGTGTTGAAAATAATTCTAAATAGAAATACATTTATTGTACTGGTAAATGAATAATGTTGTGCTATATTTAATTGATTGATGGTTCTAATGTTTAATCCATATATACTGATGGGGCCATAATTATATATAACAGCAATGAGATAACATGAACAAGCAAATAGAACGCTTGAGTAAGAAAGAGATGGCCAACAAAAAAATTATATTAGTAGGCATGTTTAGTTGACAAATGTCATAATTAAATTAAGTGTCAAGCCTTCTCGAATATTTGCTACTATGTTTATCTCTTTCTTACTCAAGCAATACGTGTTATCTTCTTGGTCATGTTATCTTATTGCTGTTATATATAATTGTGGCCCCATCGGTATAATAGGCTTGTCTGGGACGCTGTTTTGTGTGTCCGGGACGCAGTTTCAGCAGCCAAACCGTAAGAGATAGAGAAAAAAGTTATATGTTTGGAATGGTCATGTCAGGTCAGGAACCGAATTTCAGTCACGTGACACTTCCGGTTTTCGAGAAATCACGTGATTTCCGTCCGTCCGGGACGCTGGTCCGTCCGGGACGCTGTTTCAGCAGCCAAACCATAAGAGATAGAGAAAAAAGTTATTTAAGTTATATGTTTGGAATGGTCATGTCAGGTCAGGAACCGAATTTCAATCACGTGATTTTAAAAAATATTATTATTTTTATTTAATACGCGTTCTATTTGAAAAACGGTCTTTTTTGTTTTATTAAATGAGACAGTTGTCTCACTGGTTGCTAGTATGTTTCTAATATGTATTCTGTTTTGGCCGAAACTAGTCGACTTCGAGTTTTGTTTATAATGATAATAGTTAACAATAAATCTTAAATTTTAAAGTAATCCATTATTTTCGTTATGTTATGAACCGACTAACTGAAGATAAGAGCAGAAATAAGAATAATAATAAATAATAATATAAAAAGATTAATTTTAATAATCAAAATTTATTTTTGACATTTTTACTATTATAATACATATTATTCTTAAAGTAAATATATACAATTGTTTAAAATATAAACAAGAAGCATCTACGCATTTATTTCGTAATTGTACGAAATGCCTCTTAAAAATTCTAGAATGCCCCTATTGTTTACGCCGTCTACACGATTATATTGATTATTATAATCTTCAACCAAATTTTCTATCAGCCTGGATAAATTTTTGTTTTTAGTTCAGTGGGCTCGTTTACCGCAAGTAACTGTTCATAAGCAACATCTCTCCCTCGTTGAACAGTTTTCAGGCCGTCGGCGAATCTCCAAATGGTTGGATGGTTCATCAATAGCTCTATTTGTACCCAATCTCCATTTATTCGTTGTTACTTATTATTTTAATGTAATAAATCTCCGCAAAAAATTTGTTAGTATTTACCGGAAAGTTAAAATTTCTAACTTGTTTTCGTCGAACCTACTTGCATTAAGAATATTCTATTTTTGACAATTAATATTTCTATACTAAATTTTTGCCGCCCGCCACCTCCTCGGACGTGCTTTAGGTAATTTTCGTTATTTAAAATAATTTTTCAGACTTATGAATAGTAAAGCTAGCTAATAGAACTAATATACGTTAATTAATTTCCTCGCGCCCAAATGTCTCGCGCCCAAGTGGCTCTGCGCCCAAGTGTCTTCGCGCCCAAACGGCCGCGCCCGAACGGCCGTGCCCAAACGGCCGCGCCCAAATGTCCGGCTCCGGCCCCAGCACGAGCAATACAATTTCTCACGAGCTTATAATTGCATTTCGCTCACGTTTGATATACGACGTTTTATCTTACAGTAGCAATTGTTGTGTCTAAATAGTCTGCGCAGTCAGAATATGTCGCGAAATAAATTTATAATTAGTCGGCTATGATTTGTGATATACGTTTGACAGTACTGAAGTGTATTGTCAGTCTATGTCAAATTCGAGATTGGTAGGTTAGGTTTTGTTTGTTATTTAACACAGACTGAAGCAAAACTTAACCTGAAAATTACGAATTTGACATAGCTTGACAGTGTTACCAACAATGCAGTAGTATAAATAATGAAAACTCACTTGTGAATAAAACTTCATTTGCATGGTAATAGGCGCTACTGTAAGAAAAAATTTGTATAATACATGTGTGATAAAGCATCATTAGTATACGTGTGTGTAAGTTACAAACGACTGCGTAGCACGAGTTATGTAAGCGCACTTGTATAGTAAATAACTATTAGTAACCTTGTGATATACCATGATTTTGCTATGTTCGGTACTAAAACCGGGCACGCGGTCAATAGTTATATTGCAGTCGCGATTTTTCTGGATGAGAGGGTTGGCCATGGAATTTAGACAGTTTTGTTAGTGTGATTGGTGTTTAAGGAGTTGAACTGTGACTTTAATATTTGACGTTCGATAATTTTATCTTAAGGTTCTTCTTCTTCTTCTAGTGCATATCCTAACGGATGTTAGCGATCAATAAGGCTACTTGCACCTTGGAAACTGCAGCTCGAAAGAGTGATCTTGTAGATTTGTTGTACCAATTTCGGAGATTCTTTAGCCATGAGGTGCGTCTACGGCCAGGACTTCTTTTGCCTTTTATATGACCTTGTAAAATTAATTGTAGTAATTGGTACTTTTCGCCTCTCATTATATGCCCTAGGTACTCTAGTTTCCGTCGTTTTATAGTAGTCATAAGTTCCAAGGAGCAATTCATTTTTTCTAAAATTTGTACGTTGGTTATTCTATCCACCCATGAAACTCGTAGCATGCGTCTGTAGGCCCACATTTCAAATGCACTGATTTTGTTGCATAGGTCCTGTGTTAACGTCCAGGCTTCTACCCCATACAGCAGCACCGAAAACACATAGCATTTAAGAAGTCTTCTCCTTAGATATAATTTTAAACTACGGTTACATAGTAGAGATTTTAAGTTGTTAAACGCACATCTGGCTTGTCCAATTCGGCTTCTCACTTCCTTTTGTTGTCTTCCTTCGTCATTTATTATCATACCCAAATATTTATAGTCAGATATTCGTTGGATGCTTTTATTGTTTATTGTAATTCCTTGCATTGTTGGTTGTTTTTTTGTTATTACCATATACTTGGTCTTTTTTAGATTCATGTCTAATCCATATTCTGCGCTGCTTTCATATATACAGTTGAACAGATTTTGAAGATCTTGCTCCGTTTCCGCTATAAGCACAGAGTCGTCGGCATATCTTATATTATTTATAGCCATTCCATTAATCTTAATACCCTCTGTTCTTGCGTTCAATGCTGTTTTGAAAATGATCTTAAGGTTATGTTTTCTATCATTTATCGTTTGCGCTGTTGCAAGCGTTTCCTCCGTATCTTAACGCAAAAGATTTTATAAATCTAAATTTTTATTAAACTAATCACATGTTTTTTACAAGTAGCAGAAAATTGTTAGAATTTTAATTGTCTTCCTCTGTATTTAAGCTTATTTTTCGACAGCATTGGCAACGCGTCTTTTATTTTCATATTTATAGTAAGTACCTCGGTTAATCCCTGCTTTGTTTCGACTGCACTTTCGCTGCATCCACTCAGGGGGTTTGATCTTCAATTTTATTGTTCACTGGGCATTGCTATATGATTTCTCCGGCGTTCCCGTGGTAGTGTACTGGTATAATAGAAGCCTCTGTTGCTTAAATAACTCTTTCTGGTTACTTACGTCTAAATTGCTGATGACTGCCTTTTTGGCTTGTTTGGCAGCCTTTTTTGTTTGCCACGTTTGCAATAACTGCGTTTTTGCTCTTGAATATTTACTGAAATTTTGAACCGAAATGATAGAATTTTGTATTCCACTTCCATTACTTCACTAAGAGATTCTGACTCCGATTCTGACTGTGATTCAGAATCAGATTCTGCTAGTGAAATAATGATGGAAGGAATATTTTCAAACGAAAGGTTACCCATATGTTTTGTCCAGTCTGCCGAAATAAGTTCCTCACAAAGCTTACAATAATTTTGCCACATGTCTGGTGAACATTTTAAAAGAGCTTCAGACCATAAATTTGTAACCCTATCCTTACATGGTGGCCGCGAATTTATGTTTGTTATAATAGGTCTTACAAAACCCCCATGCCATTTGTTGTATTGACAATGGTAGGGGGGTAATCTAAGAACCTCATTACCTTTCTCTTTTAAAAGTTCGTCGACTGCATAGCGCTTGCTGTGATTTTCTCTAAAAGGTTTAATTAACTGCCAAAGCTGTTTTTTTTTGTATAGTTATCAGAAAACTTTACACTGTGTTTAACCAGCTATTCCTGCATTTCGCCTTTTTTGGTGGAAAATATGGGCGTTTTGTCCAACTGCACAGAATGATAAGGACCGTTGTCCATAACTACCACACATTTACCATTAATCTTAGCTAAAGCAGGAATAAGCTGATTAATTACCCAATTTGTTGCGGTCAAGGTCTTGTGGTAATCTCTGTCGTTGTTTTTTTAATCCAATAAAAAATTGCATCCTTCCAAAAACCCAAATTTAGTTCCAGCATGCAAAATCGTGAATCGTTTTCCCTCTTTCCTGAATTTAGATGGATTACTTTTACTATCATCTTCGTGAACCCAACGACGAATCGTAGATCCATTTTGGTAGATCCACGTTTCATCAAGATACACGAAGATTATATTTTCATCGGAATTTTTAAAATGTTGATAATTTAGCAAGAAACTAATTTTGGATGCAACGACGTGCTTTTGTTCACATAAAATTTTGCGTCCATTAGTAAGTTTATACTTATATCCCGTATATTTTAGAATTTCGTATAGCAATGTTCTCCCTCCCGTAAACCCACACTGTTCCTTAATATCAACCAATAAATCACTTACTGTAAAAAACCTATTTTCGGATTTATATTGCCAATTCAGTTGTTGCAAGTCCTTCCTAAAAAAATGATTTTGATGTAAACTAGATTTAGAACGTACGCCAACGATAGAAGATTGCAACTCTTTAGGCTGTTGTTTGATAATAATTTCTATTGTCGACCTCCCAAACTAAAAATTAATGCGTTATTAGGTAAATATACAAAACATGTATGTAATTATCTTTACCGCAAAAATATTGCAAACGCTGTTTACCAGACAATCATGGGTTAAATCAGGCCGCATATTTCGTAGGGATTCAAAACATTTTTTAATGTGCACTTTGGTTTCTTTTGATATCGCTTTGGGCATCTTCTTGCTGCGTTAATTCAACTTGAATTCAAATTGACACGAGCTTGACATGAACTACCGAGATCTTTTTAAAATCGCTAAATTTTGATTTGGCAGCAGCGTAAAACGTATTTTTTAATAACAGGAAAAACCTAAAGGAAATTAAAAATATAATAAAGAAAGTAACTTGATAAAACGAAATTATGGCCAACCCTCATCCAGAAAGATCGCAAATGCAATATAGAACCAAACATTGAAAAATAAACGTAACTAACTGCGTTTTCTTACATAAGTAATTTCAAACCTACTTTCATAATTCCAAAACCTATGAAAATACTATTACTTCATACATAGACTAGGTACATGAAAGTTCACAACTAAAACTAAAAGTTTTGGTAGTCTCAGTATTATGGTGGTCAAGAGCGTTTTAATTCAATCACTCGAATTTTCCTTATCATAGGAGTAGAACATTCGAAAGAACTTGAAAAACTATTTAAATCATGTCAACTTATAGATTCTAAATTTTGAAAAAAATAGACTAAGAAAAGACATATTTGAATTGGGGTTGATTTGATTAAGTTGTAGCTGTTCAGTTACGTGAAATTAAGTGAAATCTCGATAGTCTCTTATCTATGTTAACCTCCATTTGGTGCATTAGTGTAGTGAGTATATTCAAGTTTGGTGGACAATTGACCAGTGAATTGATATTATTCTGTAAAATTTTAATATTGGAATAAATAAATTAAAACATGTCTGCTCTTTTGAAGCATTTAGAAGTCGTTTGTATTTCTTATCCATCTCTTGTAAATAGTTGGTAGCCATTTGATATGATGTCAAAACATGTGTGTTTAGCTTGTTGTAGTCAGTCTTTTTGTACCAAGGTTGCATCTCGTTTATTGCTAGTAACCCTTAAGGAAATTGTTTTGAAAGTTATATAACTTCTGGGATATTCTGGCTTCGGCCTTATTTAGAGTTTCCGCAGTTGACAACATTGATTTCGTGTGATGGTTAGATGTATTTATTAATTCCTGGTGATCTTTCTCTAATGATTCGATGTCATAGTAAATTTCATCGTTAACTCCAAACACTGAAGTTAGTAGCTGCCCTAATAGTCCTCGCTTGGTCCTACCATCTGGACTCTGAATACGTTCCATGTTTCAGATAATCTGTCGTTGCTGTTTCTCTGGTGATGATTTAATTCCTTGCAATGGTTTTTAGCCGATAAAACCAGTGCTTTGTCGCATATTTGGGTACTTATTTGCATACTCTAGGCCAGTGTGAGAGATTGGTAGAGACGGCGTTACTCTGGGATTGGGTAGATTGGCCATGAGTTGCTGCAACGATTGTTTTTTGAATGGAAAGCATTTCATGCACTTGTGAATTTCCTTGCGTATTATATTCTCAACATTGATGGTCCAAAATTTTCTACAATGCCGCTGCAGCTTGACTTCCGCCATGTAGTAGTTTCCGATAAACGTCTCTCACGTGAGTTTGGCTAGATGACTATTTTGAGAAATGGGAATAAAATGTTTCTCATTATATGACAACATAGAATTTTCAAGATTTTCTCCCGCTCTAAAAGTTTCTTCATCATCTACGAATGGCCGTAATGGTGCAAAGGAACTCTTCGTGTTGACTGTTACAGTATGCAGTGACTCGCAGTAACTTCTGCAATGCGAATATTTGGATAACAGTTCCAAATCTTCTGTTGAGGCATTCAGAGCTTGGACTTGTTGAATTTTTCCCCTCTTGCTGCTATTATGGGAATGTTTGTTTCCGTACGTGGCAAAGGATTAGTCCATAATCTATGATGCTGTAGGTTTGTAGAAGAGGGTCCTCGGGATAGAGCGTCTGCTCGATTGTCACCTGAGCGCACATGATGCCAATTTTCGCTGTGAGTTACTTCAAATATTTCTGGTACCCTATTTGATAGAAATTTTTTCTATTTCTCCGGACCTGATGTTATCCAGGATCATGCAGTCTGACCACACGAAGGTAGAGATGCTGGGAATGTCCAGAGCAGTAACGGCTTCCTTCAGCAGAACTACAGCCTTGGCAACGTCTTCTTCATTTTGATAGATACAACTTTTGACTTTTCCTGACAATAGGGCCATTTGAATGTGTCCATCGAGAGATATTACCCAGCTGCAAATTACAGCACCGTAGACTTTCTCTATAACAGCATCATAAAATGCGTGCAGTTCCATTTTCTGGATGTTGTTATGGTACTATAACCATCTTGCAATGGATATGTCTTTAACCGGTGGCAATTCTTCTTGTTGCTTTCATGCTTTTTGTGGCCACTGGTTGATTGCATGATTGCTATTGTAACAGAGGTGTTGAATTAGTAATTTGGTTTTTATCGCAATTGGAGTTAATAATATTAATGGATTACACAGTCGTGATATTTCCGATAAGATTATCCTTTTCGTAGAGACCAACCCGAAACTTGAATTCATCTGCCTTCTGACTTCAGTGAACTCCTAAGGTTTTCCTTGTTTCGTCTTTGTCTATCACGAGTACATTCTTAACCTGCAAGTTGTTTGGTCATTCTTCAGCAAGGGCTGCGTTGTTGCTTGCTCATTTTTCTAAGGATAAACCCGCTCATTTCCAACATTCTGATTAGTCCTGCTTGGGGACGCATTGCTACTTCTATGGAGTCAGTTCCCGACATTAAATCATTCAAGTCCTTGGTTGCTCCTTCTGCAGCCATTGGGTACGTTTGTCTTTCATCTTCAGCTAGCTGCAAAAGAGTACGGATTGTCAGGTATGGTCTCATATGTTACACTGGTAAGATTAAACTCTTTAATAGGTTCGTCTGGTAAAAACCGCTAAGGTCCTGATCTTCTTCGGCTACCTTGATCTGACGATACATTTTTTTCAATATAGAGATATTTCTTCCACTTAAAATATCTCCATTATTTTCTATACATTTCATACGCTGGAAGTATGCCTTTATGTACAATAGTTTGCTGAAGTTTATACGGCGCGTTCCCTTTACGCTTTGCTTAACCAATTTCTGTAGCATTTGTTAAAAGTAATTTCGTGATTAATTTGACATTGTCTCAGTCCAGAAAGAATAAGCTTTCCATTGGTTTAAAAATCATTGAGAAATATTCAAAACTAAACTTGTGAATGCAATGTACGTATAAAATTCATCAATTTTTTGTAATAAAAAGAATGCCCGAAATTTTTTTTTTTCATTTTTGCAATTGCAAAAAGAATAGAGATCTCTACATTCTGATCCGCAAGGTCATTCCAGATAGTGTACTTTTTTTAAACTATATCTTCAAGTGCACACCCCATCATTTTAGTAGCGTTTCTCGAGAGGCCAGACTCCCGACTACTATTTTTCCGTTTAGAAAGCTGATGTCATCCCAGTCATCTTTGATGTTCTTTACATTGTGTTACCGCCCAGCTAAACACGACAAGGCACCTACCACTTTTCTCCAACAGAAGTGCCAAAAATAATCAGAAGCAAACGCCTTCCACGTCTTCCTTCCAAAATTCACAAGCCGGTGACAACCTAGTTTCACGAAACTCGACTAGATGCAAGTTACAAGATGTCACTTCATAAACAATCTTGGAGAAGTACAACTCCAGCAGATGAAAAACCTTCTATCCACACCACAGGACGCTCACTCTGCTAACAAACTCGATGTAAACCACTTCCAGTAGAACCAGGTCCTGCTATCCATTTCATATGATGTAATTGATTGACAATAAACTTAGTTCTGCATCCAATTCCAAAAATTACTTTTGTACATTATAATTGTATTACATATGACACTCGCACCTTATCCTTTACTTCTCTTTACCATCACCATATCTTCAAATCTTTTAAAATTTAATTTTTTTACTCTTCTCGCATAATTTATTTTAATGTACAACCCTTTATATACCAAACAGATTAAAAATAATGTTATAAAGGGTTTATTTTAGAAATTTTTGCCGCTTACAAACATATTACATTTTTTCAGTCCAAAATTATTTTACATTCCAATAATAATTAAAGATCTCCTTAATGATATTGTTTTGCATATTTTTAAAGTCCAACACTACATAATCTGTATCGTATCTATTTAATACCCACTATTTTAAATGATATTTCTCGAATAGGGATTTGGTATTAATCCTCCACTTTATTTCAGATAATAACTAAATTATGTTAGAACCTTTCTGTTTCTTATATTGCTATGGTTTTAAGCCCTACCAATCAACTCTGTTAGCATTGCCAAATTGATGGACATTTTATGAAAGCTCAGAGTGAGATATTTTATATAACTGCAAAGCTAAAACTTGAATTTGCCAGAATGAATACATTTGTAATGAGATGCCAGTAATTGCAGAATAATTAATTAATGAACGCAGTAAGCAAAGCTCAATTCGCACAGGGATCTAAGTTGAATGTAAGTTCAGTTAATTGATTAGGTTTGTGCTAAAGTAAATGGCAAGCCGAATGAAATTTAATAATTACAAGATGGATGGCAAACGCAAGGGAATGAAGTGTAGAATTCATGTACAATGAAATCCAGTCAGGGTTTTATAAGAAAGGTAATTGAAGGATAGATAAGCTTATGAACATCCAACGAGCAGATAAGAATGAAGGCATTAAAGCATTTGAAGGAAACCGTAAGAATCAAAAGGCAAGGGTTATAAAAAGTGCAGAAAAGGAGACAGCATATGAACTTAAAAATGTGTGGAAAATAAAACAGTGAATTCAAAGGAAGCCAGTGCAGGAAATGCGCGAATTAAATACTCTAATCAGTGCAGTGACATGTGAATATATAAACGCAAATTAAAAGGACGTGCAGTGACAAATAGACACGCAAAATTAGTATAAATGTAAACAATATTTTAGATGTAATATTAGTGTACAAAATCCTAGTTTTAAGTAGAATTTATTGTTAAGAGCCAGTATTTTGAACCATGTTAACATCCGTAATTAATTTGAAACTAACTAGCTTTTGTTTATAACAAAATAGTAGAGGAAGACAAATGAATAAATTAATGGCTTGAAGTGTGAAATTGTGCTCTGTATTAAAAATAAAATTTCTGATATTAAAAATAAAGATACAAATCTGAAACTGTACCAGTGTATTGAGTAAATTTTTGTGTCCATGTGGTATTACTTTTATCAAAATCCGCCACCAAAAATTTGTTAAGGTCTCCGATACATAACCTTGATCCGAAGCGACCAAGTTCCGAGAGCCACGAGGAGGTTGACCAGTCCAGCCAGCCCATTGGGGAAGACATCAGTGCCACTCAGCAGCCGGTGGGGTGCGTGCCCGTGCCCCAACAGCAGGATCCGACCCATAGCAGCCCCGCAACAAGGTCAGAGTAGCTACGAACCCTCGGATTTTGAGAACAACTAGTGCAGGTACTGTTCATTCTATAACTAATTAAGTGAGCGTCGGGAAATTCATGCATGCATAAGAAAAGCAATAATCAAGGCAATCCAGGCCAGTTCCATCGCCGTACGAGTGATTCCAGTAAGCCAAAAATCCCAAACTCCATTATTTGTGGTTATCCGTTGGTGAGATTCAGACCGACTCCAAATTAAACAATTGGGAGATAGAAGCGGGCCCCATAAACAAATGCTAGAAACCAATGAGGATTAATGCCGCGAAAACCAACTAATTTAAATAGTTACCAGTAGAACTGTGATCGATTTCACTTATTTTGTTTATTCAATTTGACGCGATCTTGCAAACGGCGTCCATCTTGGCCTATATTGTGCGCAGTTAAGCGTATGCGGAGACAGATCCGTATTTAATAATTTTAATGAATTATGCATTCAGTGTGGACCCAACCGAGACGAATCTTTGCTTTATTGATTTGAGCTAGCGTATTGGATTAATTGCAGATAAATAAAATATTATAAAAGGCATACAACTATTTATTTTTGTCTATCAATTTACAAGTAACTTTTAATCAACCTAAGATTTGATACCACGAATACGAAACATATTTGCGTGGTGCCCTTATTTTAAAAATTAAATTAATAACATATTACAACACTAATTAGACATACCATTGCAGTATAGCATCATTCAATTGAATTTTAATTCTATTTCATTTCTTTACAATATACATATTAATAATTTTGATATCCTTCCAATACCTAAATTCATCTTTGTAATTTAATACTGTATTCTTTTTACATTTTTAATCTGATATCAAACCCTTACACTAAAAACCATTACAATACAGTCTATTTTTTGTTTTATAATTCAGAGCAAGCTTTGCAGTTGCATTTTTGTAACATTACAAGTAGTTGATTAAAAAGAAAAATGCACTGGCAATGTCAAAAAACTGTTACAAATGTCAATGGGTTAAGTTATAAGCAGTATTATGTTTCAACTGGGATAAAATTCCTAACCATTTACAATTATATAAGATATTCCATTATTTTAAGATCGTTTATTTAAACATGATTCTTATCTAACTGCACAGAAGATACATCATGAAATGCGTAGACATTAATTCAGCGTATTATATGCACTATGTAAAAATAGATTATTATTAGTTACTTGCTGATGCTTTATGTTTACATATCTGTTGTACGCCAAACAAATGGCAGGTATTTCAAAATAATGAAATATAGCTATAATTTATTAGAATCTAGTTGGATACACTTCAGGATAATTATTCGGATTTTTAATTCAGACAACTCGTCTTCCAACTCTGTGACAGATTCTTCCAACCTAATAATAACAGGAAGAACATCATACATACACCAGTTTTTCACATGTTCTTTGCCCAGTTGTTTTGTATTAGTCGTTCAGTGTTCAACGTTTTCTTCTATAAATACCTGTAACCCATTTGTTTTAATTTGTGGTATAATTTAGAACTGCTCCCAGGAGAATGTAGTTCTCCTCTTTGATATAAAAAAGTATTTAGTTTTCGTTCAAATCTCAAATTTTCTTCTTAATATCCTAATTAAAACTATAGTCCTCCTAAGTTACAAATTCGTTGTTTTTAATGTATACTTTACTGGCGCTGTAAATTTATTTCATTTGAAATGCTCAACACAGTTGCGTTTGGAATCTAGCATTATAAAAGATTATTAGACAATTTATATCTGTTTAATTCTTTATATTTACATAAAAAATTGGAGCAATTCTTCCAGTGCTGGCTGTTTTAGTTAAATTACTCCTACAATTGAGCTCATTTATACTAGTAATAGCTATTAACATATCTAGGAATGTTATGAGTATCATAACTGCCGCAGATGTTTTGAAATCCGAGCTCGTAGAGCGAGGATTTTAAAACTTCTAAGGCAGTTATGATTCATAACATCCGTGATTTGTTCAATAGTTTATCGGTTGCTATATGGTTATGGTTGCCATGTAGGGTAATATTCTTTAACCCTACAGATAAGTTATGACCTAGTTACCTGCCTACTTTTGTATATGTAAACAAAGGCTTAATATCCTGAAACCGATAAAACGTTTTACAGCCTTTTTAGCTTTACTGTTAACGTTGCTTTCTTGTAGCATCTTATGTGTTAGTGGTCCTTATTGAGGTGTCAACTTGACACGCTTGGCAAATTTATTTTTGACGTTAAGTATATGTTGTAACTAGACTGGTGTACACTGTTAAAATAATACAAATGCAAAGCCTACCCACAATCGTAACGTATGTCCGAAAAGTTTTGGGAAAAAAAGTAGTGGTTAAAAATTTCGTATAATTTATTATTTTGCATGTGAACAACATAATCTTATAACTGTGTTTATTACAAAACTGACATGTTATATTAAACGTCAATCAATTTGATACAATTTGTTTCTAACGACGACTGTATGGGACGTTATTTACTGTAGGTCTATTTTGAAAATTTCCCGAAAACTTTTGGGACATACAGTCGTAGGCAAATAAATCTGGGACAGTGTTTTTTTCACATGCAGGTTGAAAGACGAATTGAAGAATATCTCCATGGATTTTCTCTTATCAGAAAGAGTTACAGATTTCATTACCTGTTAAAGTCTAATGTAACTCTTTCAAATATCAGGAAATCCATGGAGATATTCGTCAATTCTTAATTAAACCTACATACGAAAAAACATTGTCCCAGATTTATTTGAACACGACTGTACGTACGTTAAAGCAAAAAATAGACTATACTAAAAAGATCATGTAAAACAGCTTATTTATCATTTCCCCATAAGAAAAATATGGTTCAAACATAACAGCGATAGAAATTACGATTCCATAAATTTAAAATAAAAAGAAACTGAAAGATCATATGGTGTATAAAAAAGAGGAATAAAATTAAAGTACTATCAATTGCTATTTATAAAGATGAAAGAGCTGTAATCAATCTTTCCTATATAATCGTGATTCGTGAGTTATCAGTTTTTATATCTCTGTAGTTAGCAGTGTATAACTCTGTACATCGTAAATGTTTTTTTTTATTTAAAACTTTTATGATTCTGTATGATAATCAATAAAAGCGTCACCCATTCCTCATTTTCTTGTCAGTCTTAATACAAGCACGCTATTGTTTGGAATCAGTTTTTTATAGTTAGTTAGAATTAGTTATCCACAGAAAGGAGTTAATTCCGGGATCAAAAAGTATAGAACGGCACTAGGAAGTATTATTCTAGGAATAGTTCGGTATAGGTGCCACAGACGATATTTTCCCAACACCTCCCCTTTACAAAAATGTGTTTTTCAATTTGGCGAAATATTAAATAACTCCTTTATAAAACTAAGAATATAATTTGAGAAATACTGTACTGGACTGTATCTAAATATAGTTAAGACAAATTGTTGTTTATTAAAATATACCTACGTGATATCTTCTGTTTTTTCAAAATATAGAATATTGGAATGTCCTTAGAATACGTTTTTTGTCTGTTCGCAAACAAAACAATAAAGTATCCGATATAATCATGACTATATAACTGGTAAAATTATTTTCTATGAAAGAAGAAGTAATATTTCCGGAACAATAAGGAATAGACAGGATAATGATTCTCAATGGAAAAAGACGAGCTGAACAAGCTGATTGCCAATTTTTTTTAGTTGGAGAGGTACATGAATATTAACGGATTACAAAGTTTTTGTTGAGAATGACAAACATGCACCGGAGTGTAAATGTTCTATTAAAACACACCTACCCAAGAGGTCTACACAAAATATTAAAATAGCGCTCAAAGTAACAAACTAATTATTAAAATAATAATGCAGTTGTCTGCATGGACTTCTATTAGATTATTTTGTGATTCATTCTAGAACAAAACATATTGATAACTAATTTAATTAAAATGGTTAATTAATTATTACAATCCGTTTAGCTCATTTAATGAATAGAGAAAATACTGACTATTTGAAATTTCAACTACATTGGATAGGCTTATTCAGTAAAACATTTATATTGATTCACTAAACTTATTCGTACACATTCAATTATCAATAATCAGAGCGAATGCGATGCTGGTTGATCCATTGTCAGCCACACATCTGTGACCAAATTGGATTATGGCTCATATATTTGTATTTGGCGGGTGTAAATCTGTTGCAGTAAAGGACAACCGCTTATATTTTATGCGGGAAATGCACAGTAACGCATTTGCCACCCCGTATTAATACTGCGGTTTAAATACCAAAATCGATTTTTCAATTTAACAAATGACATTTGGTGTCGTTAACTAAATGGGACCTTTTAAATTGTGATATAGTGTTATAATATGCAAACTTTAAAACGGCTTTAGTAAAATGAGGTTATATTTTACGCTGGTCCCAATATATCTATGCTAATGCAATTTTATTCAGTTCACACACTTTAATGTATTGTAGCTACTGCCGCATAAAATCCAACAAAGATAAAGCTTACGCTACGTATATTCCTAAGGTCTCTCTTCCGAAACTAGATTATTATTTCCGCGCTGGAAACATTTTCAATGGCAAACTAGAATCGACATGTTAGGTGGACTACTGCTAGTGGTTGCTTTATTCGGTTCTTACATTAATTTGACGATCATAATGAAACCGCAGACAGTTGGACATCATAAAGCTCCGCTATTTCCAGTACTGGCGCGTAGTACAGTTGTATATGTGCGCTAGTGCAATATTCACATTTCACTTTGACAGCGGTATGTGTAACGTATGTGTACAGTTAATTTGTACACAGTTTCGCTCCTATATTTGCTGTATTATGGCAGCACATGGTTGTTTATGTTCTTCGATTGATTAAACGCAGAGACTCAATTAATCGGCTGAACAGCGTTAGGCGCGTTTAAACGATTTTTGTTCGCATTTTTATATTCAAAAAGCGCTGACAAACTAATTAAAACACACTGGGATCATTCGTTCCTTCACATATAGTAGATGTCTATTAGGATCTCTTGCTGAGACTAAATTGACAGAAGACAAAGCTTCTTTAAGGCTGCTCTATAGCTTCTATCTTGGAGAGATTTCCTGAACGCATGATTCTCGGTAGTTTCTAGTTATTTCTAAGAAAAGACGTTTTCAATATTGCTGCATAGCAAAATAGTTAATTATAGACAGTAATTATCAAAATGGATAACGGCACAAACCGATGTTCGTATGAGTTGCTGCCATCGTCATTTTTAATGATACAAAAGGGGTAAAAATATTTTTTAGTGCTGAACATAAAACAGCACTGAAAGCAGGCACAATTCAATGGATTCAAATTTCAATTTTATGGTATTATTAAAAAAATGTGGGATACGTTATCGAATTGCGGATTTCATTTTAAAATTTTTAGTTGGTGTGCAGTATTTGCATCTAGGAAGGAACAAACATGAAAAACTGAAACCCGGGTATGCTGCAACGTATTTTCAGTTGAAGCAATTTAGTTTAGTTTTACTGCACTCGCGATAAAATAGTGGCTTCCATGAGAAATCGCTATGCTAACATCAGCGACAACATTCACATGATAGCTGTTTTGTCGAATAGGTATCTTAGTGTATTTCAAATTAATGTTAATGTAATTCTACCGTTTTAATCTATCGCTCTATAGTTACAAAAATAGTGAATTAGAAATATTAATAATGCCAGTACATAGCTTTTACATAATCGATATACTAAAGTTAAGTATAGCAAATAATAATGTGTATGTATTTCTAATGTCCACATTGTAATTGTTGCATAAATCAAAGCAATAAATTGAAATATTCCTCCACTCTATAGTTCAACGTGATGAAAACGACGCGTGTAGCACGTAAAAAGCACTAACACGAAGGGCTAGTTCCACATTTTCTTCAACCATTATTCACGGCAATAGAAATACCTCATCAAGGCCCTTCGTGCAGATAAGGTGTCACCGCTGAATGCTCTAATAGGCAATAGCTAAAAATAGGTTAACGATAATAATAAATGTCTCTCTGTTGTAAGACACATTTATATACCCAGGAAAACATAAACAGAAGCAATATCATGGCGTTAGTATAATGTATGTATTGTAAGCTTCGGAGAAAAAAGGCGAAGTTCCACTAAAGTAACTCTTCCACTTCACCTAATCTTGCAATACTACAATATAAGCCGAATATCGAGTTGTAAATACCTAAAAAGGTTCCGTAACCAACAGCGTTTAGCAGGCCAGCTAAACTACTCCGTAGGAAAAAGTGAGTTAACACTAAAATTATGAAAACCGAAACTTGTTTGTTCAACAACTTCCTCGGTGATATGGTAATCTCAAATTACATTGAAGGGAAGACTCCAAAACTACACGTATCAGACACAGGCTCTTGGATAAGCTGTAACCTATTATAGCAAGAACAAGATACAACTGCGGCGCAATTAAAGTAATATTCTATTTATAATACATGCAGGTAAATAGCGAAATTAGAAATTGAAGGTATGATATTTAGACGTTAGTAACTGAATCAAACTCCATATTAAATCCGCGACTTATACACGTGGCGTTCACAGCATAACGTATGTAATTTCTAATATAAACTTAATACACAAATACACGAAGCTCATTCTACTTAGGAAATGCACTTAAATTAATATTAATTAATAATTTCGAAATAAGCAAGAAAATTCCAATATTGTAAGTTCTTAAACTGCAAGGTTGTACCTTACTTGTAGCATCCAGTGTCGTACGAAACCGAAGTCCAAAAGGACAAAATCGCAACTAGAAGCTCCAATTTGCAAATCCCGATTTCTAAAAACCATAAAACCAAATCTAGCAACTAAAAAGCCCAATCCATAAATTCAAATATCTATATATATAAACAAAAAGCCCAAATTCATAATTCACATCTAAACCAATCAATACAAACAAAGAGCTTTTAAGCAATCAAACTCAATGAGCTTTCAGATGTGGAGACAAATCAGCTTAGCGATCTACCTCCAGCAGAGGTGAAGTTTTATCAAGCACCATTTAACATGGATTGAAAATGGGTAAGGTTAAGTTGCTACCAACTGCTTCGCAACAGAGCTCACCCAAACATTATCACTATTAAATCCACCAAAATGGTGATAATCCTGAAATTGATATAATTAACCGACTATAGAGAGTGAGAAAAACAAAGCAGACAACAGCAACCATTAAATTTACAAATCCGCCATCGAGTAGAGACACCCAGTTTTCGAAAAATTTCAATTGTAGCCGAGAAGGTTTTTACAAAGATCAACCGGAAGTTCCTTAAATAAAAGGAAAAAGAACGCTGGTAAGCTGTTTTACTACCACATTCGAGCGAAATATTATCAGAAAATCTGATTGTAGAAGAAATACCATAAATTTGCTAAATAGAGTAGGCAATACGTCAAAATTCAACAGAACCTGTCTGATCAGCTAAGACAATAGAATATGTCACAAGAAATTTAAACTAGATACACCAACCAATGCGTTAGCGCTAATGAAATGTCAATAAAATGTACAGCGACGCCTATAATTGGCCTAACGGCTGTTGGCTGAGTACCAAAATAAAAAAAAATCACACCAGTCAACCAGTTGAACAAGAAACACTGTCTATTCTCTACTCAATAAATAAAACAAAAAGCCACTAAAAGCATGAACCTCCTCGTTGATAAATCATGGCTGTGATTTTGCGTTGAAATGTTGCTATTGAAATGAATAAACAAACTACGAAAACGTGAACATATTGTGATTGTCTGAAGTGAAGAAAAATGCTTGAAGGTAGTGTAAGTGATTCAGATATTCCGAGCACTCCACAGAACATTAAAGAAAGAGCAACCCCAGCAACGCTAGACCTAACAAGTCCCGGGTTCGTTATGTAATAGTTATTCGTATAACTAGTTTTCAAAGTCATACTTTGTTTCATGAATTTGCAGTTTGATTAACGAGAGCGAAGGCCGAGTTAATCAAGCCAATGAATGAAAAAAGGACTTTTAAAACATGTTGTACACGTAGTTTTTTTGCATCGTAATTTCTTAGAACTCGAAATTTAGTTGAAAAGGACTTCGGAATTCACAACTGTCAAAATGGCAATTCATAATATTAATAAAATAGTTAAACCTCTCTAACGATATGTCGTTAAAAAAATTATACCTTCTTCATGATTTTTCGTTTAAAAAAAACGACTTTTGGGATCACCATTCAAAAAAAGAATATGATCACTTTACGAAATGAAGGCAAGTAAAGAAAATTATCTAAATCCCAAAAATCATCGACTTTGTGGGCCCGATATTCGATGCTGAAAGATACGTTATTAATCAACAATGATGTCAACATCAGCTATCCTAAGCTAATTGCTTTTATAAAGAAACAATCAATTGCATAGAAAGGCAAAAAATTCAAAACCTTCACAAAGGAAAAACATTTACATTTTTTAAGTACAGCACCGGACGAAGAGTATTTATTAATGAAAGTATATACTGTTTGAGGCTTTCGCGGTTACTCGAATTATTCTTCTTAACATAGAATTTCGGCTTAGACCGCTTCGTATTTGTATATGAACACCCATCATTTTCTGGCTTAATGTGCCTTGCACCTTGTGAAGTCGAGCAGTGCGACCTTCACTCGGATGATGCAAGCTGCAAGGTCTTGCGAAACGTTAGTGAATATGGATACACAAACAGCAAAACGGCCAAATCTGCTTAAGTATCCTTGTTCTCAAGATACTCAAACAACACGAGCGACCACAGAGCATGGCCATCGTGAGGGTTTTTGCTCGACTTCACAAGGTGCAAGGCACATTAAGCCAGAAAATGCTGGGTGTTCATATACAAATACGACGCGGTCTAAGCCGAAATTCTATGTTAAGAAGATTAATGAAAGTAAATAGTTATCTGTTTCTTGCAATCTAATCTTAAAATTCAATTTTTATTTACGGGTTAGTACAATTATGGGGTTGTCAAGGCTTGTCGCTGTGACGAAATGAAAAATTTACTGCTTGATGATATTGAAGAGATCCAGTCATATTTGGTTGTAAATATACGAAATTCGAAAACTGGAAAGCATCGTGTATTTATGGTAGTTTATGTACGTAAATAATTAGCTAACGATTTAAATTTGGTGCAGGTTTATCAAAATTACATAGCTCTAAGACAGCCTAATGTATTAAATCTACGATTGTTTATAAGTTCTCAAAAGAGCAAATGTACGATTCAGCAGGAGACATAAACAAATTTGCGAAAATACCAGAGATGATTGCCAAGTATTGGAAATTATCTAATGCTTCTTCCTACATTGGGCATTGTTGGAGAAGAAGATCAACTATTAGTTGATACTGGCGCAGATTTATAACTCTTAAACGCCACGGCGCGGCGGGTGAAAGTCTTCCGAAAGAAAATCTAGCGTAACCGAATACTGAGGAATATAGGTGATCGCACTGATCATTAAAAGGTTAAAGCTTTTGGTCCAAGTACGCTAAATAAAACGAAAATAATCAGAAATTTGTAAACGTCAGAAAAATTGTAACAGCTAGCACTATCCACACCGAATGCAACAATACAGCCAACTGAAGTCGGTAGAGAAAACTAACTGAGGTCAACATGCAGCTATTGAACAAGAAGCATACAACGGCAACTTCAGTCTTTATGTAACTTCTAAAGAAGGCGGTAGTATGAACAGCAAAACGTAAAAATAATCTGCGAGAAAGCTTTGAATTCGGTGAAGAGTGAAAATAACTATGGATGAGAATCAACACTAAATAATTGGAACAAAAGTTGTAGTAGAATTTGTGATAACCCTCAGCAACCGGATGAAAGCTAACGATAATAAGACATCATATCCAAAACACATAAAAGAATAATGGCGACCATAAACTTTAATTATTATGGAGTACACTTTATATTAAACAAATATATCAAGAAGCGAATTCACAAATATCGAGCAGTTTCTGAGCACGTTGTCTATATCATACTCGATATAGAACAATTTATTCATACAAACATACTTACAGAAAAACGAACAGACAAAACCTACTATGCTCCAGTAACTGGAGATTTCAACGCCAAGATCGGAAAAGAAAGCAGAAGGAGTCATCACACATTGCAACATAGTGGAGGAGAAAAGCTTCTCAACTTTCATAATAAAGAAAGCTCATCTTGTCATAATACATTTTTCAAGAAGCCACTCCGGCGAAAGTGGACATGGAGAATCGATAATAATTCCATCAAAAATGAAATGATTTTCTACTATAGCTACGCTGAAGTAGTTCGGTACAAGTAGTGACCCCAAGCTGGACAGGACAAGTTTTATGATTGATACCAAGTGAGGGAGAACAACATTAGCATAAGAAGTTCCATTCTTTACAATAAAAGAATTAGAATCACGAAAGAAAGGCTTACAAGAAGAGCTACAAAATCACTAAACGCCATAAACATGATCAAATACTTGCGCTGAGCAAAGACAAAGAAAACCTAAGAACACCATTCAGTAATTGCAAGAAAGAAGGAAAACTTATCAGGGAACATATCAGTATGCGCTACTTAACAGAAACATAAAATAGGAAATTCATAAACAAACAAGAGCATATAAAACTGTGTTGACACCGAATACTATTGAAAACGCAAATATGAAAGTGCCCAAGTGCAAATTTCTTCAATGGGACCATAACAGCAAAATTAAAAAGACGCAGTAAGTCACAGACACAGCAAAGGTGAGAAACAATAAAAAAATGTTAATAAGTATTATCGCTATCGAGTAACCCAGGCTTACAGCTCGATAGATATTAGCTTGCATGTAAATAAACGATGGGCAGTGGCCGAGCTAAAGTAACAAAATAGGGCCGATAAATGAAGAACAGGAAATGTCCAGAAAAAGATCGAATTTCCTTTAAAAAGTTGAATATTGGACATCGTCTGATTAATCTGCTTTGTCACCTAAAATCTAAAATTAGAATTACCCATTTGGCTAATCATTTGCATCTTTACCATCGTCGTACTGCCCGTATTTGATATAGAATACAACAATGTACGCATCTATCAACCTAGCCTTTATGGACTTCCATAAGGATTTTTAAACCTTGGCATTATTTAAATCAATGGCACTCTAATAGGTACACTACAATAAATTATAGAAAATATATACTATCCATCATGGCACGTTCAGACCCTGGGAGGTCTAAAAGGGGATTAAATAAATTTGGGGGTGTTTTTAAAACCTATTATTGAAAGGAAACTGTTTCAATATGTATGAATTATACTCAAGATATACCGAACGCATTAACCTTATCTCTAGCAATTCCACTAAGCTGAGATAAATAATCGCAGCTAAATCTATAAGAATTGGTCTGAATAAAAAAAATAATGAACTGTTAAAATATTAATTTAAATCTCGATCAATCATCTTGTTATTAAAATGTCTAGTTTGTTAAACCAGATAAATATAACCGAAGAGCAGAATTAAACCAAAGAGTCTCACCTAATTTAGATTACCTTGGGCCAACTTTGTTATATGAAAGCTACCTTAGAATTTGAAATAAAAAGTAGATGACACGTATCTTGGCACTGGCAACCTACTGCTTAGAAACAATGTCTTTGGCACAATGAAATGCAATGAAATTCGCAAATTTTCCAACTCAAATCTTTTCGAAAATATGGTGAAATATTTGATATTCCGGTCCCCATTTTTAACTGGGCAGAGCGAGGGCTTTCGAAAGTTGCATACATGAACTGTGAAAAAAGTCAAACTGCGACATGAAAGAACTATGATATTTTTTACAACTGCTTTATTGACATTGTTGCATTTTAATATCGAAATCCCGAAAATTTTACAGAAAGAGATAATAATTTAACTGGTAACACCGCACGACTTCAAAAGTCATAACCACAAATTAAAAACCACATAACCAAAGTTTGTCATGTCTAGTTATTTCACATGTGTCACCCTAATATAGCCTGCTGAGAGAAGGAAATATCGTGAACGGATTATATGTACCTATGTATATATGTATGTTCTACATATAGCGGCCAAAATAATAGACGAATGTTCGTAAAAATTTACGGAGATGTTCTTTAAAGCCGGCTTTGGTTACACTACGTTGCAACATTCCGTATCAGGACTCGCAAATACATAAACATATGTGGAAAACAACAAACAATTCTTCTTCTCAAAAAAAGCTCTAACGATTTTCGTCATTCTCGTATGGGGAATAAAAACTGAAGTTGCGCGAGGTCAACTGATCGCAGAAATACTACTTTATACTCTGGGTTAGTCTGGACTTCATTCCGTTTTTTTTTTAATTATTTATTAGTTTTAGTGCTGATGCATACGATATTGTATCAGATAATTGTGAAAGGCATATAATATATACCTACGAAAAAAGTTTCAGAGGCTTTACACGGTAGCCTATCTGAAAGCCAGAGCTAATTTCTGTAATTCAGAGTAGTGACGTAATGAAACTTTTTTCAAATAATCTGACAAAATTAACAGATGAAGAATTTAGTTTGTTATTTTGACTCGTGTTTTAAAATATTCTCGAACCACAGCGTGCTCTGATATAAAATAAAATAATAGATTTTAACTCTTATTTTAAATCTAAAAACAATATCAAAAAAATAATGCAAGTAAATTATATTGACGCTAATTTAGGGACACCCAAGTAATTTTTTAGTTATAGGCCGTGATTTCTATATACCAAAAAACATTAAACTGACTGACAGTACTACTACAGAATTAGCGAAGGAGTGAGTAATCCTCTTATTTCACATTCCTCTTAAAAACGGATTTGAGATTAGTAACAGTGACATGAGACTAATTTCAGTAGGAAACAGAACAAATGCTGCTATCTAGTTTAGAGTTAAGATCTTTGTCATTGATTTCTCAACGCAATGTGCGAGCCAATTTCCTTGTAATTTGGAGGTTTCTTGTAGATGGGGTAGAGCTAGACCAAAACTGATGACGCATTCTTGAACTCGCTTTTCCCTTCGGTTTCGATTTTTCCTTAACTTTTCCTATTGCGCACGTAATATCTATTACACTTACCAATAAAACTAGGATAATCAACAATTATTATTAATTTAAAAATGTTAAAGAGAATATAATGATTGAACGAGATATTTTAGCAGCTTGAGTAGACCAAAAACATCGTACTTATAAAACATGTATTGTCAGGCGACTTCCAATAACTGTCAAATTTGAAATTTTGTTCCAAAATTTCCAAGAATTGTATCGTTCTTAAGAATTGGGAAAGCTTCAGTTATCAGTATTTTTAGTAATTGTTTTCTTAATGGAGATTGGTTTAATTTCGTTTTTGAACTTTAGACCCCACAAACAGGGACTAAAGTAGCTCATTTAATTTCTAGGGACTAAAGTAAAAATGATACCGTAACTATGGTAAATTTGTGTACACACAAGGTTAGTAGGTTAGGTTTTGTTTGTCATTTGACACACACTGCCGCAAAACTTAACCTGAAAATTTCGAATTTGACATATACTGACTATACATTTCAGTACTGCCAACTGATTCAGGCTATCCAGGACCTGCTGCAATTCAGTTTTTAATAAATTGTAATTGTCAGTTTCCAAATTGACAGATTCCAAATTTTGGAAATGTTTGATGACAATGTTCCCAAAAGTACAAAATATAGCGTATATACCTCGGGACTAAAGTGCCTAAATCCCTTGAGTGATTGTTGCCCTCGGGCTTCGTCCTCGAGGCAACAAACTCCACTCGCGGGATCAAATGGTGCACTTTAGTCCCTCAAGATATAATATACTATAATTTGGTCAAATCTTAAGAAAACAATTAAAAAATAACAAAATGAACCGAATCGCATAGAGAAATTTTCCTCTAGAACAATGGATTCTCTTGTTTTGTATAATAGGATTTTTAGTTTTTGCTAATTCACTAAACAAGGTTAATTAGTAGCATAATTTTACATGTGATGATATTAAAAGGAAACCATTTTCTTTTTGACTTAGTTTATTTGGTTGCTCGTTTATGGTCTACAAAAAACATTGGATATTTTACGAAATGGAATGAAATCAATTTTAAAACGGTCAACTCTCAAGACAAATTTTTAAAAATTGTTAATTTCAAATAAACGTATCGATGGAATTAAAAAAAAATACAAATGTTAAAACAGCTAAGCTCAAACCAATATTTCTCTGAAATAAATACCAAAAAATGGGTCGATGATACCTACTTTTTGGGTAATTGCATATAGATTATTTATACACACAGAGTGTGTACAAGAATTGTGTGACGGAGATAAAAAGAATCTTCTTTGCCTTGTACGCACAGTGTCCCGAAAAAAAAATACAAAATAAACTCAAGAGTGTGTGAGCTGTTGTGTACCAATATGCAAGGAACACTACAATATTGTATGTCAAAGATGTAAATTCGAGAATTAATACTTTTTACTATGATGTACTAGTTAAAACGGTGGGTTTTCTGTATATTTACATACTATTTTTTAAAGTATGCAATTACTGTTTATACTTATTAATATTTTTCTGATTTATAATCAAATAACGTTCTCCTTCTTAAGAAGCTAATATTTAATGTTTCTGTTAATATCAATCTATAAATTAATAAAGCATATTTGTAACTATTTTATTATTTTATTATAATTTAGGCAAGCAATACTTAAATTTTGCAGTAATTAAAAGAAAGCTTTGTAAATATTGATTATATAAAACAAACAAAAATGATGTGGTATGTGACACCCCACCACACTAATAATGTTATTTAATTCCATCACACTAACCAAGAGTTAACAGTATACTAAACGTTTTAGGAAAACTGATCCTGTAGTAGATGGGCACTATAAGCAATATAATCACAGAAGAACAGCTAAGCCATAAAACATTTGGTCCACCATAAATGCAAAATATATCATCAGTCAAATATCAGAAAAAAATTTGGAGTTCACCAGATTAGCATTCGTGCGTTTTATGGATATAACGAAGCCGTTAACAGAGTCAGGTTGCAGGGTATTATTCAAACTCTATAGGAAACGAGAATATGTTAACTAACTAACGAGCTATCAGCCAATAAAGAAATTAGACAAGGATTCCCTCTCAGGACATAACATGATCTAATAAATAAAACTGCCGAGAAAACAAAAGAGAAAGAAAACCTTATACTTACGCACACCTTAATGCTGTATTTGTAGAAGGTGTAGATGAAAAAACATTAGGTAAATATGGTTTAGGAAGAAGTAACGGAAAGGGTTACACATTGGTGGAGTTTTGTAAACAACATAAAAAATAATACTTCAACATTACCACAGAAGAAGATATTCATGGACGATGGCAGATATTAAATCGTTTACATTTTGGTCAAAGCGAGGTTCCTAAACCAAATTAAGGAATGCAGAACCAACCCAAGTGGAGACGCGAAAACAGACGACAATATACGATATTAATAAAGGACAAAGTCACATACAAGAAGATTAAAATGGGATGTTAAAAAGCTAATGTAGCAGGAAGAGGGAGACAAATTCGCAAACCGAGTATTTCAAAATTTAACAGTAAAATATAGACACGATATGGAACAAAAATGGTGTAGCATGAAACAAGGAACTACTTAAGTAGCAAACGAAGTTTTACAGCATGACACAGCAAATTAAATACTCTGAAACACAAAAGAAATAGTAAAGCTCATTAACGATAGCAGGTTGTATAAAAACAGTAAAGAAACCGAGCTCAGGAAAAATATAAACAAGTAAGAAATAAAATAAACCGAGAAGCCAAGATAGAGAAAGAGAATTACCTAATTTCCATATGCAATCAATTACTACACAGTATAGACAGCAAGCGATGGGTCAAAGGATACCATGAAGTAAAAAGGGTATTTCAAAACAGTACAGCTAAAAGAATTGGAGAAATGTTCATATAATGCAATAAAATCGCAGATAGATGGAAAGAATACCACCAAGAACTATATCGGTACAATACATCCTGAGAGAACAATTTGACAAAGCATTAAATGAGCTAAACCTAAGTAGAACTACTAGAATTAACAAAATCAATACAAAAGAAATGTTATATTGGCGAACAACTTCTATACTGTAATGGTTTACTACACATAATAATTTTTATTACCGAATTAACTAAATGAATAAGGTCAAAATGAGCACAGAATTAAATATTTTATTTATTGCGAGATAATCAGTACGTTACATTAATAAATGCATTTGATGTGAGCAGCAATAACTAATAATTTAAGGGATAAAATTTAGCATGATATAAGGCAGGTTTCAGAAGGGTTACGTTCAGAGCTTCAAATATGATAAATGTTCGGAAGGGCCAATGCAATTTAATTTGTAACTGACGGATTTGAGCTTATTAATGTCAAATATAATGTGAATAAAATGATACAGAATGATTTGTTAAGTACAGAAATTATATGAGCTTTATGTATTAAAAGTATAAAACCCAGAAAACGGAAAATTGGCTGAAAGGTAAACGAAACAGTGCTAGCAAAGCAATAGTTGCAATAGAGCAATGGAAAAATATAATGCAACCGATCGAAATACAATGAAACGCTAAATAAACTCAAGGGTATCAGTGCATTGTAAACCAAAGTGATTTAAAAGCAGAGCAAAGTGTAGTGACATTTATTCAAAAAAAAAGACAATTTTAGTAGTTAGGCAAAGACATGACAGCGTCAAACATGTTATCAATCCTAATTTCTTTTATAAAATTGAAAATCTAGTTGCTAAGTTAAGAGACAGTTTTTTGTTTATTATTACCAAACAAGATTGTAAAGTTTATGATGAGGGCAAGTCTGCTCTCAGTTGTTTATAAATTTTGTAACTAAAAAGTTTTATCTGTGAGCCCAAAAGCGTGTTTTTATATCCAAGAGTCTGCAGAGCACCTGTGAGTGTAAATTTTGTCTTGATAAGTGATCAAGGTAAAGAGGGAAAGCAGGCTGCAAGATTCGCCCAGGTGCAGTTAACATCGAGGTCCTTTTACAATTAGTTGGAAGTATCGGCCAGCAAGAATTCTATGTCCAACGTGAAGCGCCGTTCCTCGTGAGTGCCTGTGTCCAGAGTTTCGGAGCAGGAAGCCACAACGAGAGTTACGATCGACGAAGCATCCCTAGAAAACGTACCCCGTCTAGGAAGTCGCCCTTTTCAAGGTAATTTCACAAGGAAAGCGTTGAAGTAGGTCTATTCTTTTGGATCTCGTCAAGATTAGACTGTGTAGAGGCATATTCCAGTTTCCATATCCGTTCCAGGGAGGTTTTATAGAGGAAGCAACCCTTAAAAATGCGATTTGAAGAAGATTTCAGCCGGATGCAGAAAAAAAACACATCGAGCGTCCTTTTATGTCTCTAAAACAAACAAGGTTAGCCGGAAGCTACGTCACAGAATTAATTGCGTTTACCTGATGCTTCCTTGCCATTTTGGTGTTTGAAATTAAATTTTACGTTATTTTCGCACTGGCAGATGTTATCTAAAAGTCAATTGGGAATGGTGCATTTGCCCTAATAATTGAGAGTAATTATTATACAACGAGTTATTTTTCATACAAAGTTTCCTATTCATTTTATGAACCGGCTGCTCTGATATAAGAATTGTTTCATGTTCACCGGAGCTAAGTCCCTAATTTATTACAAATAGATACAATATAGAAACCATTTAATTTGGTAATAAAAATTATATTCTCTGAATTTGCTCTGAGATTGACACGCACATTCTCACTTGAAACATGCCTACCGATCGATACCAAAGAAGAACGGTGAAACATAGTCTAAAAACGATGAATTTAGGAGCCCAATCTGAAAAAATATTAAAAATAAATCATCTACACCAGAATAAACCAGAAAATAGAAGATACTTTGGCACAAGATCAGTTTGGCTACCGAGAGCGGAACAGGAGAGGCTATGCTTTCACTGTGCTTAATTTTAAAAAACACAGTAGAACAAAAAACAACTACATAGCCTTTGTTGACGTTGAAAAAGCTTTCGGTCGAGTGCAATGGAAAACCATGTTTAGCATATAATAACAACAGGTAGAAAATACAAAAACAGAAAAGTACTACATCAGTTATATGTAAATAAATAAGACAATAACACAAGGACCAGAAAAAGGGAAGTTAGTATAAAAAAGCGGTAAGGCAAGAATGTGTCTTCTCGCCAGCATTATTTAATTTGTATATTGAGCAAGTTACAAATGACCTACGAGATAATATAATTTCAGGAATAAAAATACGTGGCAAAAGCATAGATATGATAGGTTATAAGGATGACATAGCTTTGGCAGAAAACGAAGAATAACTTAGTAAACAGCTGAAAAAGATTTCAAATATCTTAAATAAAAAATACAAAATGAAAATAAACAAAAATACTAATATATGCAAGTATAAATACAATACCAGAAAGTATAACTTTAAATGGGACACACCTGCAAAAAGTGGAACACCAAAGATGCTAGATGTGATATAGAAATAGGAAGGAAAATGGCAATGGCAAAGAAAATCATCCTATTAAAGGACAAACGTATTACTACTAACTAAAGCAATATTAGTAAAATGCAGAAAAAACATCTGAAGACATGTATGGAGTGTTTGTCTAAGGATCTAAGTAAAGACGTGAACAATAAAATCAATCCGCGAGATGAAGATCACCAATTTCGTTATTAATCGTTGTAGTTTTGTTTACGACTGGATTATGAATTGAAAACTTGGGAGGTAAAATTTCTTCAGTCATTTAAGATTATGTAGATATGATAATTAAATTTTTTCTAAACAATATATATTCGGCTTATATAAGCCTTCTTCAGTGTTTTACAATTTGAGTTTACATT